>JAQFVV010000723.1:180452-252975 GCA_028023455.1 Epiperipatus broadwayi | reverse complement strand
ATATATATAAACAATATTGGCATATGATGTCTAGTCTTTTAATCAAGAAAGTGTGACACCTATTGACACTGAGTTAATGATTTACTTTTAACTTTTTAAATAGAGAATGAACAGTTTTAAGAAAAAGAAAATATCTTTACAAAATTTCAATTAATTGATGGTGTTGCTTTTTTCATAATATCTATATTTTCACTATAAAATGACTCTATTTCAAAAGTAGCAAAAAAAAATTAAAAAATCATATATATTATAAAAGTGATTCAAGTAATGCACAAATTAGAAGAAAGAAATATTACTATTACAATAATTAAAATAAATTCAATATATAGAAAATAAATATGGGTTCCATAAGTAAACCAGAAAGATATCATCATTATTCTTAATTATTATCAATTTTCACCAAAATGATGGTTATTCCAATTTTAATCTGGCTTCTTTTAACTTTAATTTTTTTTCTTTCCATTATTCCAAAAAAGTCCTTATATATATATATAGTACTACATTTTAAATTTTAACATATTTGTTTTTTAATAGTTATTTATTTAGTAACTAAATATACTTTTTTATTTTTGATACAATCAGTCACTTGGGAAGTTTTATGATAATAAGCAAGTGATAAAATTGTAGTATTGTTTATTTTTTCTTAGTATCCAGAAACCTTTAACTTTTGAGTATCTATTGCTGATCAAAAGTTTGTCCAGATATATCATTTTACTTTTTAAAGGATGTTCTATGCTTCACTTGCTTGATAATTTGCTTTATCATCATTAATATTTTTATTAATTATATGTTCAGATATTTTTATACTTATTTAGTTACATTGGCATCAAGATACATAAAAAAATTTGAAATATTGCTTTGAAGTATGTTATTTTATTTTCAATTAAGATTGTGAGTTTTATAATTTCATTACTTATTCATTTCAGGAAAAAATATATTTTTGTGTATGATTATGTATATATATTATTTTAACTTCTTGCTACCCAAGATTTTTTCAAAGAAATAAAGGTTCCCAGATTGATTGCCAATTGAAGAAAGCTAACAAAAACTTAGTTTCACCGGTGGAATAAAACTTTACTGCTTATGCTGATAATTGGGTGTTCAAGTATCACTTGTCCTCACTCTTAAGTAACTGACATTATAATTTTTGTTTTTTAAACACACACACATATGTATCTAATTGAATAGTATCTATATCAAAACTTGGTTCTTTCTATTAGGAGGAAAAAACCTATTAAAATTTAGGCTGATGTAAAACTGAAAAAATCTAAAAAACAAAATGCAACTGAAAATAAATTTTATACACTTTTAATTTCAAAAGAATGCAAAATATCAACAAATGTATTACATATATTGTTGGATTAAAGTAATAAAATAAACCTAGGTTAGAAGAATAAAGAGAAGATATAAATAACAGGAATGAGAAAAATTTTAAATGCGCCATTTAATTGAAAGGCTATTAATTTTAAATATAGAGTTTATGTAGTTAAATATTTTAAATTATATTCTAAACTAATTTACTTTTATTTTACAACCAAATAGTTAAAATCAAAAAAAAAAATATGTTATGGGCATCTGTGATACATCTGATATGTTTTGACTGAACCAGTCCTATTCATGTGTTTTAAATTTTATAATATTATCCAATGTTCCAATATGCAGTTTTAAATACCTAAACTAAAATCAATTTAAATTAAAACTTTTACTTTTAAATTTTCAAATTGTTAATTAGTAATGTAATTACTATACATAAACACCAAAACACCATTCTGTAAACTTAAAATGATTAAATATCTCAAATTATACTCTACATTTTAATTAAGATATATTTGTTTAACAATGTTTATAAATAATAAATAAAAGTACTAATGCATGTTAAACCCATCATTTATTATCAAAATAAAAAAAAAGCTAATTGGGTAAGTTCCACTGTTTCATAAAAATATTGAAAATATAAAAATAATAGATATTTAAAAACATAAATATAGTATAACTTATTTAGAAAACAAACATGAAATTAACATATTTAGTGACCAGGAAGAAATTAAATTAGCAATAAGGGCAAATGCTAATTTAAAGAACAATGATTGTAAAACAAATATTTTCAATAAATATGATAACTGCAAACATTCAGAAAAAAAATAAATTAGTAATAAGAACAAATGCAATTTCATAATAAATTGTTATAGAAAACTAGCAATCTCAACAATACTAAAACAAATTAAATAATCCATGATAAAAAGATTGATGAAAATTAGGGAAATTCAAAAAAGAATTAGTCTCCATGGGATGCTACAAAAAAAACAGTGAGGAAAAGATTTACATTTATATCATAAAACACATGGAGATGAATAATATTTTAGTGATGAGACCAAATATAAATCCAAAAAAAATAAATTTCACAATGTGTAAAAAATGAATAATGTTTATGGAAAAAAGTGCATCTCCCTCATTTTTAATTTAATTTCTTTTTGATTATTAAATTGATTATACTTATTGTATTGAAATATTTATTTTTTATTCATTATTTTATTATTAAAACTACTAATTTCATATTTGCTTTCTAAATAAATTACATAATTGGCATAACTTTTAGTTTAATTTTTTTTTTTTTTTGATTAAAAAAAAAAAGAAACATATCAATTAATTTATTTTGCCTAGTGCATACTTGTATGAGTATTAAAGTTGGTGTAAGTTATGTGTATATTTAATTGCAATTGTATGAAATATTTAATTTTGAAAAATTAAATTACAATGTATATTTTAATTTAAGAAATAAAATAATATCATGTTTACAAAGTGGAGATTGAAGTATTTATATATAGTAATATAATTACTTTAATATCTAAAGATTTGGATGTTTAAAATAAAATGTATAATTTTTTATAAGTTTGGCAATATTACTGAATTTTAAGTAATCATTGAGTAAAAAATTTTTTAAGAAAATGTTAATATGCACTTTAAAAAAATAAGTTGGAAATTTAATGTTTAGCTGAGAATATCAGAAGAAATATTTTTGTTTATCTCTCAGCCAAAGTTTTTATGATTTAAAATATACTTTACTTACCAAAATCTTCAATGGATATGTAATTTTGTATTAATAAAATACTTTCATATTTTCAAATAAACATAAATATTTTATAAATAGTGAAATCTTATTACATTGCCAGTGTTAGTGAACATTGAAATAAAATGACACTGTTTAAACTTTGAATAATAACAATAAAATAGGTATAAATGAAGATAACATATAGTAAGAAATTACATTTTTAATAGTGATTTTCTAATTCTCACTGAGCTAATATTTGCCTAAAAATATATCAAAAATGTCTAAAATTTTTAATAAAATTTTGAAACCCTAATTTGTTATGTGCTCACATTGCTATTCATTTAAACAATCAAAAAGCTCATTTCAATATAGGAATGACTACAACAATCCACTAGAATAGATTTTGTTTGCAAAAGATTATTTACTTATCTTACAAAAAGAAGGTAAATCTCTTGATAGAAATTATATAGACTATGAGGCAGCAGCCTCTTATTTGCATAAAAAATTCTAAAATTAGTTATAACAATTTATTGCAATCATGTCAAAAAAAATAATGTAATACAAGTGTTATTGTAACCATAAACTAACATATTTTAAATGTCAGTAAACATCACATGATCACCATTTCTTATGCTTGCTCTTAACTGTTATTAAATCAGGCAAAACTCTCTATATGTATTACCACTTAGTGCAATTCTGGCATCATTGATTACTCTGGCTTGCACTTAGTGGCAATATATATAAAGAGTTTTGCCTGTTTTAATATTTTAATTGTATAATAAAATTGTTTAAAACAAAAATTAACATTTGATAGAATTATTTTTAGCACAAGAGTGATATTGATTATTTATTGCACAATCTATTATTCCTAAAGCAAATATTAGAACACTTTAAAACATAGTCAGACATAGTAGTACTTATTATGAAATGGTTTTCTAATTGAAATTTATTGCCAATTGGTAATATTTATAAATCAAACAATCCATTTATGAACATTATTAGATTTATCATTATGAATGAATAATCTAATTATAGATTACATTTGTTCTATGTTAGTAGTATTTTGTCAATTAAAAATATTGTATTTTCAGAAAGAATATAAAAAACAAAAGGATTAAACTTAGTGCTGTTTTAGCAGATAGTTGTTTTGAATTTGATAGGGGATAATCTGTATAAATCTTAAAAAGAAAAAATGGAGGGGGGGGGCAGCAAAAATAAACACTATGATAATGCTATAATTATTGGGTAAAAATAATTTTAAAAGTTTTGTTTAAAATATACATATAGTTGATAATATAAAAATAAAAAAAAATGTCGCACATATATAAAAACTTGCCCTATTACAAAATTTTGGGTACTTTTTCTCATTCACATACACACATATATATGTTATTTTAATTTAACTACTACCGAGAGCATTGTTTGTTCTTTGTTAACAATAAATAAAAAAGGTCTGAATTAACTTGTTTTTTTTTAAATAAATCATTCATTAGCTGAAAAAAATATCTTTAACAAAATTACTAAGTTATTAATTCAAAAGTATAATTCAGACTTTTCTATCTAAGTGTCATTAATTAATAGGAGCTATTAGTTTCTTGGTATTATATAAGATTCATATGTTGTTGTTTTTTAAAATTCAAATAAAAATATAATAGAAAAAAAAGCTAAAGGTGTTTGCCAGTAGCATGCAATGGTTCAGGCTTTGAATTCCAAATCTTCATTGATAGAGGCTAAAACCAGAAATTAATTTGAGAATAGGGCTTAAATTGCAGTAGAATCACCTGATAATAATTGATTTTTTAAAATTACAATAAGTGTAAAAAAAAAAGCTTCATTTTTTATTTTTTTATTTATCATTTTCTCTCCTTGAATACACTGATAAAAAAGCGTTTTTTTTTTTAAATTAACTATTGTGTAATTTATACCGAATACAATAATAAATTACATATGTTGCACAATTATATTTTCATATATATAAATGTACAGTGAAAATTCAAAAATGTTTAGTAGTGACTTTCTTTAATAAGTATATATCATACGAATATTTCAATTCTTAAAAAAACATTAACTAACTAAAAATTAAACAAATTGTGCTAAAAAATTTAAATAATGTGAATTAGTCAATCAATACATACATTTCAATTCAAAATAAAAATGCTAATAATTTTAAGGATACTTATATATAATCTCTTCACTTCCTTTGCTGAAAGCTTCCAAAGCATTTTTTTTATTATTATTAATCCATTTTCAGAAGCACCATGTTTTAAACGGTATGCCTGTTTATTTTTTTAAGATGATTATTGTATTAAATATTTCATTTTTTTTTTTTTAAAAAAAAATGATTATAAAAACACAAGAAATTACATAAAATTCCAAATGATTGTCATTAAATAAAATTTAATATAATCGTAATAAACAAAATAAAAAAATTATGATGGAAGAATATTTACTTGAAACATGTTTGAGATTACACTGCCATTATGTCTCTGTTTACACATAAAGTTTCATAACATGCCCATTATCACACACTTTTCATATGGGCACTATGCTATAATTTTGAAAATACTCTACTACATCTTTTTCTGTCACTAGTAGATTCCAAATTTTAATCATTTTTGCAAAAGGTTAGGAAAAAAAATTATCCAACAGCTTGAATGAAAATTCTATGACAAACACAAAAATGTCATGACTATGTTGTACGTTATTATATATATAAGTAATTTATTAAATGTTGTGAATGGCATTCATAAAAAAAAATATTATTTTTTAAACTTAATATAAATTTATATTCAATTTCTTAATATTTTTTAAACTTAACAAGTAACATGTTCGATAAAATAATTTTGAGGGAAAAAAACAAATTCTTTGATGCCCCTGAAAATACACAATTAACCAAAAAACACCTGACAAACTTCCAGCAAAAGGAGCAAAGGGGTTATATATAAGTACCATTTTAAGTTTTTATGCAGAAAAACTGTATATTAAAAACTCAAATGTCTTTCTTTAAAATATAATGCCACTAACACAAATCCCATTTATACTTTTATTAGTGATATATATTTCTAATTAATTTGCAATAATAATAATCAAAGATTTTTTTAAATAAAATAATAAATTGTTGTGCATTTTATTTTATATTTTCTAATTAAAATACTGTTTGTAATAATAACATTTTTATACCAGATATGGGTATAATAATTTTTATTTGAATTATTAGTTTCTTTTTTTTTAAAAAAAAAAGCCACCAAACTAAATAATATATCCATAAAAATACTCATATTTGTTTAATTTTGCCATATTCTGTTCAAATAAAAAATGTCAATTTTTATTTTATTTTTGGAATAAAATTAACAAACAGATATAAAAGCCTCCTAAAAATATTGATAATTTTAATCTTAATTGGCACTGTTTTTTTTAAAATATTATTAATATTATTTAAAATATGTTTTAAATTTTTATTTGAAAATATAAATTATTTGTAAATCATACTAAAGAATAGACTGCTAATATATGCATATATGCAAAACTTCATAATCTTAAGTGGACCTGAAAAAGTGTTAGAGTAGGTGAAAAATCACAAGTAAACTTAAATTATTTTTTTTTGCCAATAGTCAATTTAATAGACATTCAACATTTATTGCTAAGTGAGTGGTGACTTTGCCATTTTAGTTAGATGTCAAATAAGAATAACTAAAAATCCATTTCTAAATGTATAATTAATTAAGCCAAAAAAACATCACATTATTGTGTGGTAATACGTATAGTGAGTTTTGTCTGTTTTAATAATTGATTAATATAGTGAATACTTTATTTACCACTTTTTTTCATTTGTGAATTGATAATAAAGATGCTGTGACTTTATAATGGTCTATATATATTAGATTTTTTTTATGGATTTCCTTGTGTTCTTCATTAATAAATTTTAGCTATGACGTAACTAAACAAACATCCAATTAGAACCGTACATTGCAACTGAAATCACACCATCTAGTAATATTACTGGATTTTTGGTTTAAAGTGATTAAGATAAATATTATTAGTAGACGATGTCATTTCAGAGTTTGCAGGAACTATTTTTAATGGCTTAGTTTTATCATAACTAAAATAAGTCCTATTAAAATTATTAATCTTTACATATATATACACAAAAATGCTAAAATAGTTTTTAAAAATTATTCAGTATAGATTTTCATCAGTGTTATATGTTTGATCACATGACTAAGTTAAACACTAATAAGGCTTTAGTTAACTTTAAGCAACTTTATACCTACAGTTTTTTTTAATATAATGTGTCATTTTTTTCTTGTTGCCTTGTAAAAAATATAAATGTTTATTTAAAGCTAAAATTATGTGAAATCATAAATTTTCACACATTTATTTATATGACAAATTTTAAAATTTAATATATATAATCAAAAATAAGATTAAAGATTTTATATATATAATTGCCAAAGTAAATCATTTAGAGTGATGTTTAAATAAAATACTTTTAAAAAGTTAATAACATCACATTTAATGAAAAGATGAAAATTAAATATTTATTAAATATATATTTCAAGTTTAAAAAAAGATTTAAAATTTTATTTTGAAAAGATAAATTCATTTTATGTCAAATTTTAAAAATTATATAACATTTTATAAAACTGAATAAGATAAAAAAAATTCTGCATTCAGTTTGATAACTTCAGTAATATTAATGATAATATTAAATATATATATACACCCATGGAAAGTTTGATAAGATAAAGAATAGGAAAAAGAAGTATATTTTCTAAAAATACGAGTACTATATTTAAAATAATAATCGGTCAATTAAAATAATAATTTTAACTTTTTATTTCTAAGGTAAAAAAAAAATCTTCATGTATTTCTCCTGTATCTACAAACATCTGAATTCATAAATTTTACATATATGCCCACTTGTGTAAGTGACTAATCACTTCTCAGTCATTATGTCATTTTACGTATTCAGTTAGAAATATGATTGCTCTCTTTTACTTCTACATGTTTAGTGTAGTACATTTCATAGAACTACATTATTCTATTATTTTTATTCATTTTAAATTGAATCATAAGTGTTTGTATATATGATAAACACATATATTAAGTTTGCTATTATTCATGGTTCAAATTATACAAGAGAAATTTTGAAATCAAATGGCAGCAATACAGAGATTACTGAGCATCATACCTTTTAAAAAAATTGTAAACCAAATAGCCTAAGAAAATAATAACTTGACAACACAGTTAAGTGATATATTTCTTACTTTGATACTTTAATCTTATATAGTGTTGCTTTTTGTTTGTTATACAATATCTAAGTTCTAATAAACCACATTGGATATTTTTTTACTAAACAATTTTAATACCTTGTTCACAAAAAAATTATAAATTCTCAAGCATTAAAAATAACTCAAAATCTTATTAATTCAATGTGTCCTTAAAATAATTGAACTATATTTTAATCATTAAATTTATGGGAAATTCCATAATTATCATCAGAAGATGCCATCATTCATTGAATAATATTTATGTTACAATACATATTACTTATTTTTCTTCAGGTAATATTCAAATAAATAGCATTTATTTATGACATATATTAGGTTTTTGAATTTTATCAAATGCATCTCACATTTTAATTCTACTATATCACCCAACTCTACAAGTTTTCAAACTCAACCACTGTTCCTCAAAATGCATACATTTTGCAAAAAATATTTACATATCAGGCAAGTTCAAAATATTTAAATGTTGAATTTTTGCATCCATTCTAACAGCTCACATTAAGAAAGATAGACATGTTTTTATCTATTTTTGATATCTTGTAGATAAATAAATAATAATTGCACAATACAAGTATGTAGATTCAAGGATTTGATATCTCTCACTTACTGAGTTAAAGTTGTTCTCAAAATAAATGGATAGTAATAAAAGAATGCTTTTAAATTTTGCACTGATCACTGTTAAAATAAGGAATACACTGACAAAACTCTCCAAAAAACTTAAAATTATACTTGCAATGGAATGATTATTCATCTTTTCAAAAGTTATTAAAAATGGATAGAGGAAGTCCTTATCTTGTATGAGAATAAGGTGATAGAAAAATACCAAGTTGCTAACATGGATGTGTAGATTAAGACATTTTATCTGACAAATAAAAATTGTTTGTGAAATTGATATATAGTATGAGAGAGTGATATCAGAGTTTACATGTATATAATCCCAAAACTCAAATAAAACCAATTCCACTCACACTTAGTGAGATTTGAGTTAATAGTTCAATATTTTGATTTTAATGTTTAAAAGCTGGCTTGCTTTGTTACAAATGTAAATACAAACAAAAAATTCCAAAAAATCACCTGTGAACTTTCAAAAAAATGTTTAAAAATATGAAATATGTAATGAGAACAATAATTTTACATTCACTGGTTTTTTTATCATAATTCTATTTTAAAAAAATAGTAATGAAATATTTATTGAAACAATTCCTATTTTTTAAACCTAAAAGAATTATTATAAAGACCTAACAAATGTATGGAATGCTTGTTTGAAATTGAAAATTGCATTTATATTTCTTAAATTAGCATAAAAAAATCAGAACCACAACTTTTTGACAGTGTCATAATCATAATAATCACTGCTTCCAATGTAACATTACTTCAAGTTTTTTAACTTAGATTTTTTAAAAATATATTTCATTTTTAAAAATTCAAGTGAAAACATAAATATATTTTATTTTTAATAATTATAAAAAATATTATGTAAAAATAATTACAAACTGTTAAGTACACTACAAAATTATGTAATTTTTTCTCCTTATTGTTCAAAAGAATAGAATGAGAGATTCTTAATATTCATTTATTAAAAAAAATCAACCAATCAAAAACTTCTAGTTTTGTTAGGTCATTTTCATCTAATATTCAGTAGATTGATCTTATTAATTTATTTGTTACAAAAAAATTTGAAGGTGTTAAGAGACCACACAGCAGTTTAATTCAAGTTTTTAGTACAAAACTGTAAATAATGGCAAAAAAGGAAAAGTCTGTCAAGCATTGGTGATCGAGTGGCCAGCACAGCTGCCTTACAAGCAGTTGTCCCAGGTTAGCAGGTTCACTTCCTGGCCGATGCTATGACACATGAAGAAGAAAAAAGTCCATAAAAGCCAAAGGGCAGCATTCTGTGAAAAACCATACTATAAATTTAAAAAAGCAAAGTTTAAACTTTATTTATTATTATAAATATGTATATATAATATTTTAAATAAAAACATATTTATTTTTTTTAGTTTATTTTGCTCCTTAGAACACTGTAGACTGTCTTTACCCTTATATTCATCTTTGTCACCATGCAAACACAATTTTTTTTACAATGCAAAAAGTTACATCTATTGATCAAAATCATAACTAAACTTCAGAGATAACTGTAGTGATAATTAAAACATCCATGATGTCTATACAGCTTATGATACAATGCATCACAATGAATATTTTTGTAAGAAACAAAGGGAGAATTAAATAAAGTTCAATTACTTTTATAATGGTTATCATGATTTTTGAAATTTAAGATTTAATGGTATATGAATTTTGCTTATAATCAGTAAACTAATAACTTCAGACAAATTCTTACAGCTTAAGTAAAATCATACCATTATAGCTTTTAGAATCTGATTCAATTATTTAATAATCAAGAAAATTTATTTAGAATGAAAGGTCCATTTTTTGATTTTTATATAAAATGGATTATTTTTTGTTTTATGATGTTTTAATAACTATCTAGTATCGATTAATAAGGTATCATATTACAAAGTATTTTCAAAAAGATGTGAATCACTAGACAGTTTACAACATTGTATTTTTTAATAAACAAAAACAATAATTCAATTTATTCTCTGATCATTCAATAACTTTAAGAAGATTTAAAAAAAACTATAATGTAAACAGAATAATGCTAGATCAAAAATAAAAATCGTGGACAGTGATAAGATAAAAATCGTGTACAGTAATAATTAGTGATTATATTTCAAGGATACTAAAGTTCAATAAACCTAAGTCCTCTTAAAATTATGATTTACTACTTTATTTTTATAAATAATTTAATATTACATATATAAAATTATTAAAAATATATTTTAAAATATTTTAATGCTTTTTAGAGTTTTTTATAACTTATTCATCATTTTATATTGTTTTTATAGATAAAATAATATAATATTAATAAAGATTTTTCCCTTCAGAAAAACGTTTAAGAAAGTTCTTTAAAAATATGAAAAAGGTTGCATTTTCTTCATTTTTTCTTTTTTACTTAAGGGCTTTTAAAAGATTTTTTTTCCTATTTTAAGCTGCAAGTGGTTTTAAAAATATATATATTATTCAAAACATACCTATTCATTTTATAGAAAAATAAAGTGTTTTGCAAATACAATATATACATAAATATTAAGATCAATCTTTAAAAAAAGTCATTGGGCTATCAATATTATTAGATGACTCTCTATTAACTTCTGATGATCATGTGACAGCAGGCAGTCTATTCGTAAAATTTTCAACATTGTGTACAGAATAGTGTAATCACTTTCATATAATTATGATGTAACTGTGTTGACATTATTCTATATCTTGTAGACATAATACACTATACAAAATAAACAAAACAAACAGAAGAAAACAATGTAATTAATTAAATTGAGAGGGAGGAAGGACGACGAAAAAAAAATAAGATGTGAATTTTTTTTATAAAGGATTATTAGATGAGGATGAACCCATAAAACAAATAATATAATCAATATATGTAAACAATTATATATTTATTTATTTGCTAGTCATATTAGAATTTACTTTTAAGCTTTATTTAATTAAATTTATGATATTTTAAAAATAACATCTAATTATAGTAAAATGTCACGAGATCTTCAGTTTCCTTTTTTTTTTTAACTTGCAAAGATCATGTAAAATATTCTTCATTGAAAAATTAATAAGAAAAAATATTTTAAAAGCTTCTGTTTCAGGCTTGAATAATTCTTCTATGATTTAGATTTAGCTTAAATATAAAGTCATTGTATTATGATCATATTTTTAAAATATAAAATAATTCAAAAGATTATAAAATAATAAAAAAATTTACATGAATTTAATAAGATTATACATCTAATTTGCTATGCTAAAGAGGAAAAAATATTGTTAATTATTTTCAGAATAAAATAAAAAATATAAATGAAAAACAAAAGTTTGTGTATGGTAAATTCACTATCCAAAGGCAGATAGAATAACTAGGCAATAGAGTATTATAACTGAACAGAAACTCTTAATCATCATCAGTAGTATTTTGTCTATGCTTATTACTTTATTGACAAAATTTATTTAAAAAACAACAACAAATAAAGGTTCAGGTATAGACTTATGATTTGAAGTCAAAATGTATTTTATTAATCAAGAAAGAAAAATTTCAGAACTGGTCATATGATTTCTTAAGTTTCCCCTATGTTATTTAGTGCATTTGTAAAGCAGTGGACTTTGAGATACAAGATTCATGAATCACAGAGCTTGAATTTTTTGTGAACTCTCCAAAAATAAATCATTCAATTATTTTTTTATTTACATCATTGGTGAATGAAAATAAGATGTAGCCTTAATTCAAAGATGATTTATTTGAAAATGATAAACAAAAAATATATACCAACAATTCTATCATATGACTTTTTTCATATGCTTTCAACAATTGCTTACTTTGTCTTACATTAGAGAAATCTACTATAAATCTGAGTAATCAATATATATCATATGGTATAGTGCGACATTATCCGCAGTCCCATATTGGTTTTTGATTTGTTTTCATTTGTGAAAATTTAGAATTCAAAACTGGAACTAAGTTCCCACTCTCAAAGACAAAAGTCAAAAATCAATCTAATTATCTGAATATTATAGCACTGTATTATCAATGTATATTGATTACCAGGATTATAGTAGGTGGATCTAGTGCAGAATAAAAAAAATTACTCTTGGGAAAAAATATATAATTTTTCTAAAACTATGATCTTTTAACTGAAAATAAAGCCTTACAAACTCTATTTGTAGATTCTGAACCTACTCATGAAACAAACAAGTCCAAATACAGTGATAAGACAATTCTCAAGCTAGGCTCTCAAAGAATAATTTAAACAAACTTGTAAACAATGCCTACCTTTTATTATATCAATGCCAAACTATTTTGACAAATAAAAGAATCTAACTTCTGAATTACCATAGTAATGTATTCAAACATATTTGTACTGTGAATAGATTTATATTCTCACTGTTACATACTGACAATCTGTAAAATTATTTATGTGAATATTAAAAATTATTATAAGTATCTGATCTATTATATGAAATTCCATAAATTCATGGCATTAAAAACAAAATAAATAAAATAAGTTGGTGTGTTTATATATGATAAATAAATTTTATTGAAATATAAGTATATAAGGTGAAATTCTAAGATTTAGGTAACTGGCCAATTTTTATTAGCCAGTTATGACTTCTCTAGGAAAGGTCATTGTGACAATTAAAAATGTCTATAAAAGTAAATCAGAATATAAAGAATAATTTTAATTAACGCTAAAATAGTTTGCAACAATTTAAATGATAATCTTTTGATGACCTTAATTAATAATAAAGCAATTTCATGTAATAACGTATGAAAAAAGATATTAATGCAAGCTATTTCCAATTTTTGATAAAAAGTTATAAATATAAAGAATTGATATAGATGATTAATAATATATATTTATGAAACTTAAGATGTCTACCTGTTAAGCAAAACAAAATATTAATTTCATATTCACCGGATTTGTGCCCAGGAACTTTTCCATTCATTGTGGCATTTTCATTGAATATTATTTTAAGACGAATAAAAATGACCATATAGATATTAACCATAAATATGCCCACATATATATATATATTGGTTAATTCATCTATTTTATTTGACATTTGTGATAACATCTTTTAATTTTTTCTAAAGAATTTTTTTTTCTTGAATCTTCAACAACTTGCCTAATTACATATCTATAGCATTCCATTTTTTACTAATATATTTTCAATGACAATAATACAAATTGTTCATTTCAATTGTATCTATAACATAATCTTTATACGATATATGGAATTCCTTTTCCTGAAATACCATTCAAAATTTAATATTGCATTCTAGGTCTCTTCTCAAATAAAATAAAGATGTAATTACTGGCCATAATTAATGAGCTTCCACATGCTTAATTTTTTAAATCATATTATAAAAAATAATTTAACCCATCTCATTTTCAGTTTATCATTTTATATTTTTGGCTAGAGGAGTTTTTTTTTATATAGTATTTTTATTTCTTTCTGCATGGCTATTGTGATTTTTATTATTATTGATTTACTCTTTTTTTGTTCATTAAAGTGAATATATATATATATATTATTTCTAATTTTTAAATTTATTTACTCACTTGAACTATTTATATTTTATTTTAAATGTTATTTGATTCAGAGAGAAGCCAATCAACATTTATAAACCATAATAATATTAGAACGTCATTATATCAGTAAATCTCCATGGAAATGAAAGCCTATGATAAAAAAAAAAAGAAATGTTTAACTTCCCACTTACAATTTGAAATTGTACTCTTTCTAAGTACCTGAAGAAAAACATTTGAATTATATTCAATTAAATATATTTTGTTAAAGAGAACTGTTTATATATATATAAAGACCTAAGGAAACAGTATTATAAAATGATAAACGTCTTTAAAATGTAATTAATACTTTTATTTCATAGAATTAGAATCGTGTGTTACTTATATGCTTATTTTTCTTTATAATATATATATAAAAACAACCAAATCGTTTGTTTCTCAGGAAGTCATGTGATGTTGAGATTTCAGAAATAACATGTTGTCCAGGAATCTTTTAACATTCAAGTACCCCATTCTATATTGCTCTGTGATAAACTTTTCAGATATTAAAAGGATAAACATGCATTCAAAATTAGAAGTTAGTGTAGCACCATATTACGTTTTCAGAATATTGTCAAACTTAGAATGCTATCAGAGTATTAATATAATGGTGCAGTCCATCCAGTTTCCATTATTAAGCAGGTGTCTCACTTGTTACATATTGGCTTGCTGAACTAGAAATCTCAGCTTGGATTTCTTAAACATTTTTAATATTCATTGAACTTTTTAATAAAAATGAATGTTTTTCAACTGAAAAAAAAAAAGAATTTCAATGGATTAAAGCATGTTGATATAAAATAAAATATTTCTCTGTAAATAATTTCACACTTGTACAAAGTGTAATCTACAACAAAGTATCAGGAAACCTATTAATAAAAAGTTTGTTGTTCTCCAGAACTGCAACACATGCACTGGAAAAGGTGGATAGACAAAAACTGCTCATTATTTTTTTATAAAGGAACAAGGAAGATAAAACTATTGCATACTGCTGGTTAGAAAGATTTTGGTTATTTTTCACTTTTTTGTTTTGCTCTCTAAATAAAAGTAGTTAGTTATCCATTCACTAAACAATACTTTGGGTTTAGATGGGTTGACTATAAACCAGACCTGAGTAAGATCTCAATATTTCCAGTTTTAAAAAACTTTGATTTGAATCCTGTTCATGTAAATGACATATGGATTCTTGATGTCTACACCATTAGATTCTTACATTCATATATATATATATATATTAAGCTAAAAATTAAAATCCTATATAAAGAAATCAATATCTATGAAATCTTAACTAGCATACTTTTATTTTAAATTATATATTTTGTGATTTGTAAGTTTTTTTCTTAATTATTTAAAATTCTTGCATCTTTCTTATTTTTTCTATAATAAATTTTTATTATTATTAATCAAAACATTTATTACAAATAGTTATATCTAGTCTTAGAAAAGGGTCTTATAAAAAATATCTGCTTTCTCTTTGTTATGGGAATTGAATCTGAGAGAAACTTGGAAATATTTTAGATAGGCGAGGATTTTTAATTAAACACAAAAATTTCTTTAAGATAACTTCCTATAATCAATATAAGTAAAGATCCAATTTTCAATAGTGTATGGATATTAATAATCATTATTCACTTGGTGGCAAAAAAATCGCTATATCATCACCATTTAGAAGTTGATTAGCCCGATTTATCTTTTTGTTCATTATTCTTCTATGAAGAGGCCTACCCTTATGTTGACTATTGAAGATTGTGAAGTTCAATATATTTTAATTAATTGAAATATTTTATTTATTAAACAAATATTATATCAAAGAAGAAACATTTTGTTAGAAATTTAATTACATATTAAATACAGTTTGCAAAAAGTAAGTAACATTTTATATTCATCTTTTCAAAAAATAGTTTGAAAACAATATCTTTCTAAATACAGAGCTTAGGCTGCTGTCTGATTTTCTGTCATAAAAATAATTTGGACTTATTCTTAACAAATCCATTATTAATACAGTTTCAAGTCTCTCTCAATATTATAAGCTGATTTCGTATTCTGCTTAAGTATTTCTAAACATAATTTATATATAATAGTTTGAAATTATTTCTTTCATTTTTGTATATGAAAATATTAAACAACCTGATGTATGTAACTGTATAAGTATATTTAAAATTAAAAAATTAGAAATTGTATCTATTCTAAAAGGTATGACACTTTTTATCTAATTATGTAACAAAAATTGTAGCATTAAGAAAACTTTTATTAAAAAATATAAGATTAAAATGTATTAAGTTTAAAGATGCATTTATTCAGATCTAGGAATATATATAAATAATTTTATATTTATTAAACTGTTACTAAATCAAAACATCTATTTTACTTTCAAAATAAAAACACTAAAATATAAATTAAAAGTAACAATGAAAATGTTATGCAGTAAAAAAAGAAACAAAAGGAAAAAAGAATGTAATTAAAAAAATGTATTTACTTGAAAAGCTTTTTTATTTTAAGTTTTTATCTCATCTTAAAAACATCTCTCAGATCAAAGTAAATAAAAATATCATTAATTAAAATTTATATGATTTCATCTTTGTGTTTAATTAATAAATTAAAATACATAATCAAATAAAAGTGAAATTATAATATGACATTTCATCAATTAAGACATTTTAATACATTTGAATTGATGAATCCTCTATCTCTTAAGGCTAGAAATTTCCAAATTTTGTATAACAGACATCTTTTCAATTATTAATATTGCTATTTCTTCTCAACATTTATGTAACATGATCTAATATATAAAGAATTTAATGATTTTTATGCAAAGATAATAATAATAGTATAACTTGACTGGTAATAAGAATTTCATATTTATTATTAAATGTCTAAAGTAAATCATTTTAATAATTTCCATGTTAAACCTGGGTCACTTTCTTATTATGATAGATATTCACTGCCAATTATATTTATTAAATTTCTAATTTCTTCTAGTCTACACTGAATACACTTCTTTGATTAATAAAATTAAATTCATTTTCACATCATAACCCATTTTTTTCATAATACTTCAACATTAATTAATAGTTAGTAGATGATTCCATTCCTCAGTCAATTTGTTTCTAGTTTACATTTAAGTAATCTAAAAAATTACTAGTGCTTTCATGACCTTTAAATCATAATGTTGCAGTAATGACTAAAGAAATATTTATTGCTTGATGATAAAAAGGAAAGAAATATTCTCACTAATCAATCCAAAAAGTTGAATTCTGCTTAGCAATCATAAGTTCATCTATTAGTTCGTTTATAAATTAATTATGTTTATAAAAATAATGACTAATTGCTTGGGAGATCATGTGATGTTCTTGATAGACAGGTTGAGCTTTGATCCAAAAAACTTTAGTTTTCATGTCCAGCTATTTATCACTATGTTAAGAATCATAAAACATTGTGTTAATAAATTTATAGTTATGCATCTAATATCTTTTTATTTATTAATAGTAATTATATACTGTATACGGATTTGAACTCAGACTTTTACATGACCCTCAACTCTCCATGCCATCTCATATTGCTGATTCACTTGATCACACACATATTGAAAAGATAAATAATCACCAATATACATATTTCATGCTAAACCAGCAATCACCAGTTGGTCCAGATTACTATCTCCACACATATATACAATCAGTGCTCAGCTTTATATTAAGATAGTCAATCTTCAAAATTTAATGGACAGGCTTCAACTACTCCAACCCACAACTCTTCAGCCATCCATTTCATTGAAAATCTGATGATGGAAATGTTCAAAGCCCACCTTAGTGCCATGGTTCTCGTCCTAACCATGTTGACGTTAGTCATTTTCATATATATGTGAGGAATGGACAGACCTTTAACACACTATATTTCAATATATAATTTTATATACCCATCCCTCGCATTTGTATGAAAATGAATTATCCTCCAGTACATGAGGTGTCAGAATGATTAAAGTCAACATGGATAGAATGACAACCTTGGCACTAATGTGAGTTTTGAACATTCCATCATCCGATATTTAATGTAATGGATGGCTGAAAAGTTGTGGGTTGGAATAGTTTGAAGCCTGTCCCTTAAAGTATAAAGATTGGCTATACTAATATAAAGCTGAGCCCTGATTGTATATATGTGTGGAGATAGTACTCTGGACCAACTGATGATGGCTGGTTTAGCATGAAATATGTATATTGGTGATTATTTATTTTTTCAACATGTATGTGATCAGGTGGGTCAGCAATATGAGATGGCATGGAGAGTTGAGGGTCGTATAAAAGTCTGAGTTCAAATTCCTTATATATGATATTATATATATATGCAGGTGTGTGTAAGCCTGTACAGTATATTAATTAATAGTAATTATATAAATCTATCACTAATTTTTAATTTCAAAATTAGTGAATATTTTACTGAAGTTATTGAAAAATAGTTGGAGAGTTCTTTTATTTAATTAGTGCTTGGCACAGTTGGTAGAGTGTCCATATTGGAATCAGGAGGTTCCAGAATCAATTCTGGTATTTGCAGGTTTGACACTCAAACTTCTTATGAATTCCTAAACAATAAAGTCATATGTCTTTTTTAGTGTTAATTTAAAAAGGAAATATATAAATCAAAACCATAAAAAAAAAATTGACTTAAATAGTAAAAATTCTAAATAAAAATTTTAAATTTAGTTAGAATTTTGAATTTTTTTATTCATTTTATAATTAACAACATATAAATAAAATTTTATGTTATTAATATTTAGTTTTTAAAATAAGAGTTGGTTCACTGTTGTTCTTTATTTTATAAATAAAATTTTAAGTGAATATTTATAACAAATGAAGATCTAATTCTACATAGAAACGAATTAACAATATATATGCAATTGCATAGATGCAATGCACTATGGCTTTCTCGGAGTCAAAATCTCTGTCACTATGCCCAGAGAAACCTGTTAGTCAACTTACCTTTCCCTTTCCATTCCACGCCCTAAGTTTTTCCCATATTTCTTCTCTGTCCTGCTCTATCCCATTTCCACAATATTATCTTTGTCAATTCTATAGTCTTTATATCTAAATCCCCCTTATCTTTTTCTAAACCCAGCATAAAAATGAAGAACCCATTTTCTGTGTAATCACTTTGTATATATTTATTCTCCCACAACTTCATTATTTGTACCCTTTCTGCTTGTAGGTAATGACATTCAATTAACAGATGCCTATAGCTTGCAGACTAAGTCACCCATATTTTTCCATTTATGTGTATATTCCCTTGTTGCTGAAGATCCTGTTAGAGTCTTAAATGGTAAACTATTTTCCTTGCTATTATCATAAATTAACACACCTAATATTCTATTTACTTCCATATATATTTAACCCCTTTTTATTCTCCATACTAGTTCTCCATCTCTCTAATTCTTTATTTTTTACTAATCCATCAATTCGTCTATCCCATTCCTTTCCATTATAACACTCAAAAATTCTCCTAACATAATCACCCCACCTTTTGTATAAGTATACTGACATAAAGTCTTTATCCAAATCTTCTGAATACCATATTATTTTTCTCACCTACTTCGTTCCCTATCCTTTACTCATAACCAAATTAAATACAGTTTTAGCTATTCTCTTATTATCCATAAATTGCAATCTACTGAAAAATTTTATTTTGCTTTTTGCATTTCTCATATTAAAATTTGTTGACCATCTCATTTCTCCTTAAATTGCTTCCTTTGCTGTCCACACATCTACATCTAATGTATGTTTTCCTATTTCTCTTTGTACTTTTTTTAAATAATCTAACACCTCTTTACTAACACATAACACATCGTTATTGTAAGTTAATCTTCCTACTGCCACTTCCTTCCATACAATTCTAACTACATCATATTTATTATATGAAACCACTGTTAATTTCTTTATCAATCCCTTTATTTTTTTACTTCATTTATCAATTTCTTATCCCATTCATCCAAACAATTTCTCCAATTACTTCAGATGATTCCCAAATATTAATACCTATTCACCACATTTAACTTTATATTTTCCAATACAAATTTTTTCTCTTCTTTTTCCTCAACATTTATCATCATTACTTTTGATTTTACTTTACTAAATTTAATTCCCATCTTTTTACTCTCTCTTGTGCATGTCTTCAGTATAACTTCCATAGCTTTTTCTGGGCATAAGAAAATATCATTAGCAAATAAAAAATCTGATAATATATTCATCCCCTTGCCATCTATTAATGGTATCTCTAGCCCTCTTAGTTTTTGTATTGTTCTCCCCATTTCTTTCAAATGTAACTAAAACAAAATATGTGATATAGGGCATTCTTACCTTAGTACTGCCCCACTTTTAGCTGATTCTATATTTCCTAATTGTTATGTATAGTAATTATTTTTATACAATCTCTTAATAAGATCCACTAAAGCTCCATTCCCAAATTTATTGAACTTACCCATAATCTATTTTTATTTAAACTATCATTTGCCTTCTCTATATCTATGATGGCCATGTACAACTGTGAATTTCTTCCACTGTTATTTTCTTCCATCCATTTTGCCACCCTTGCAACCACCATGTATGCAAAAACTTACCAATCTATAATTGTTCAACTTTCTATGATCTTTACCTGTTCCTTTAAATAATAGCCTTATTCTTGTATTATTCCAGTTATCTGGAAATTCTCTCTTTTCTGTGCCATCTTATTAAAACATAATTAATAGATTTAATTTTATCCTATTTACTATATTCCTCACCAATATCTACTATCCATCCATTTAAACCTCTTGCCTCTTTTCAATTTCTTCCCTGCCTCATTCAACTCATTTTCTGTAAACCTAATAATTCCATTACTATATGCTTTTATGTTTGTTATCAAACTTTCCTTCACTCTAACATTTTTTTATATCCATTACATACTTATTTAACATTGTCTTTAATTCTTCTCTAGAGCTACATTCTTTTTTCTTATCATTAAGTAATACTATTTCTTTTCCCCCCACATTTCTTCTTTTAATATATTTCCAAAAATTTTTGCTCCCATCTCTTTCACTTTTATTAATATCCTTCAATAATTTATTATTTAATTTCATTCTCTTTCTATAATTATCTATTTTAGCCATTTTTTTTAATTGTTCCCATTAACATCTTTTTCACTTTCTTTGTTTTTAATAGCACATTTATATTCTCTGCATGCGTTTCCCCTCTCTTTTACACTTTTACTAACTTTCACTTTTCTATTCTTTTTATTTTTTTGAATATTCTCCTTAAAACTCTAATTGCCACTTTTTCTATTTCACCACATCAGTTCTTATATTCATCAACAACAAACTCTTTCATGATTTCTTCTACTTTTATTTTATATTACTCTAACTTATTTTTATCATTCATTCTCCATCCACATCTTTCACTATCATTTCTACTTTTATTACTATTTTCCATCACATTACTAACCATTTTTGTTATAAAGAAATTATGATTACTATTACATATTTTTTCTTCATTATCCATCACTTTAATTTTTCATATTTTATTTATTTCCTCTTTTTCTGCTAATGCATAATCTATTGCATGAAATATATTATTTGTAGACTATGTGTATTGTCCCTCATAAATATTTTATAAATTTATTATGCTCAAATTCACTCTCTGACAAAATAATTTCAAAAGCTGTTCATTCTTGTTATCCACATTATCAATTTCTTCAATATGCCCATTTATATCCCTTACAACCATTATTTTTTCCACTTTTTTTGAAACTTTGTATATCCTTAACTAGTTATTCATTTATGCTATGGTTCTATTCCATTATAGTTTGACTATCTCTAATGGCCATATATACTATATCCACCATCCATTCTTAACTTCCTAATCTTATCTCAAATCACAAATGTTTTTGACACTTAGCAGTATTTAAATATTTGTTGACTTAACTCTATGGCCATCACTTTTTTATTTTTCTTTTCTACTTATACCCTGCCATACCAAGTCTTCCAGTATAGGCTCTTCTTCTCTTAGATGTGTTTCTACTATTTCTAATAACTCAAGCTCTCCATTTTTATCTGTTTTGTTTAATTCTATTCACTTTTCTGGTCTTCTATCATCTTGCATATTCAAATATTCAATTTTAACAATTTCTTCTTTTCTTACTACCCTTTTATAAATTCTTTTAACTCTTTCTGCTCTATTACATTTGTAATTAATTTATTTATCATTAATTTTACATACTCATTCTCTCTCCACATCTACATTCATATCTAAATCAGCTACCCTTTGTTTATTTCTTACACACCATCCATTCTTCTTCATTTTGATAATACTGCAATTTAAAACCCATCCCCCTTTATATGTTTCCCAAACTATAATATTTTTTATAAATCAACCCCCCCCCCTAATGTTTCACTTCCTTGTTTTGCTAAGTGCAAGTTTTCTTTACTATATAACTCTCTCTTACTAATAAAAAAAACCCACACATTCACAATCTTAACATTATTTCTCTCACATAATTTTTTCAATCTCTCATTTATAGAACATTCCCTATCTAATATATATCTATTGTTGAATCTTGGTAGTAATCCAACTATTCCTACTCTTTCTTTAATCTTATTCAAATTACTAGTCAATTTTTTGTAATCATTTATTACTCTCTCCGATGGCTCTGAAGAATTATTTGTTTCTACCATAATATAAACATCTCTACTCCCTTGTTTCTTTCTTATCTGTAACATCAATAATACTAGCTCCATGCAAACATACTCTTACATACCTATTTCTATCTTCCCTTGCAATTACATTTTTACATTTTCTAATTAGTGAGTCACCTATCAATACTGTTTCATAGTTTACTTTCCCTATTTCATTCATAACATTCTGTTCCACCTTCTGGAATTCCTTGTCTAGTTCTTCTTTATTGTTTCTATTTATTAATTCCTTGATTTGCTCATACTTCATCTCTAATAAAAATTTTACTTCTATACCCTTTATATCTTCCTCTATCTTATTTATTGTTTGCACTACTTATTTTGTCATTCACTAAATGCATACTCCATTCTATCTTCCTTAACTATATTTTCCTCTATTTCTCTTGACTTTTTGCTTAAACTATCTTCACTTAGAAACCATAGATGGAATTTTTCCAAATACAACCTAAAAGAGGAGAGCCAAAATATACACTTTTAATTTGAAATAAAAGTTAATTCTAATATTAATGCCAATGCAAATTTACTTCTAGGTTTTACTTTTAAAAAAATTATTTAATAATTTTTTTATGATAAGCTTTTTAAACTAAAATGAATCAAAAATTATTTTCATTCAATAATGTTAGAAAAAGAAAGATCAATAATTTATCTATTTTATCAATAAATAATGATTCTGCAAGAAGTATTGATTTTAATGGCATTAATTTTATAGAATGTAGATTTTATTTTATTTTAATATTTACATTTATTTATTCTTTGAAGTAAAAATTTCATAAACTTTTTGATAATTGCTTATTTTAAAATTTTCCCTATTTATTAATTTTCATAAAATTAAATTGCAAATGTTCTTCGCTGCTTTATAAAATATGTCAAATATCCTTGAAAGTAAACTTTAGAACAAGTTTGTAAAAACAGATATATAGAAAAAAGGGAGCCTAACAAAAATTCTATCCTTGATGATAATACATTAAGTATTCACTGATTGAATATTTAATGTTTAATTTTAATAATTAAATTTATGACAAAACTTAAAAAGAATGTTTTGCAAAGATTTACTTATACGTTGATACTTATGACTTCATAGAACAAAATTCCATATTTATATTATTAGGAGTATGAATTTAGCCTCATAATTTCCTACATCTTTGTTTTTTCGCTCTCTCATTATATAAATGTGTTACATATACATAGAGAGAGAGAGAGAGAGGAGAGAGAGAGAGAGTAGTTTTATTTAGTGGATAAAAAATAGAGTAAAATATAGAGAGAGTAAAATGCATATAGAGTGAAACAAAGATGGTATTTAAATAAATAATACAGTCTAAATTTAGTATAGATAAAGGTTCAAACTTTTAGTTAAAAGATAGTTGATATCCCAAAAGGTAAAGGAATGTGCTGATACAAACTGTAATATTGAAAGCTGATAACAAGTTAGAGTAACTATTGTGTTTAATAAAATTAAACAAATAAAAGGATGTGCTTTGTAATCGAATAGAAGTAATTGATCAACTTAAATCCAAATTCCACACCCAAAAAATTATGTGTAAAAATGATATTCCAGAAAAAAAAGAGACACAAACATGACTATGAACAAGGGGAATATAAAAGAGCAGGCAGGAAATTTGCATCTTTTTTTCCTTTGTGCAGTCTTGCTGCTGCTGTGCTTGGAACATCTCAGTATAGAGTGTTCTCTGGGTTACTGCTGGGCAGCCTTCCATTATCTCTACTTCTCTGCAGCAAGGGCCATCATCGGTGGACTGCGATCCCAGGATCTCGGTGCCTGGAGGTAATCCAGCTGATTAAAACTGAAACAGATCACACTGATCTTATATATTTTATAAACCCCTAAGGGTCTCTTTGAGGGTATGAGCTCAAGGTCAGAGAAAGGTATAGTGAACTTATTTAGTATATAACTATAGACTTTTGGATCTGAATGATAATTCGTTTTGATACAAGAACTTATTCTTATATTGGTGAAGGCAGGGTTTATTTATTCATGTTAATTTCATAATTATTGTCATATTGTGTTAAATTATTTCACATTAATAAAAGTGTGCAAGGTTTTAAATTATTGGGCTGCTTACTTAATGTATATTCATGTTTGCTGGTCACTCAGCCAGAACCGAGGACACAGCGCAATGTTAAAAAAATAGCTACAAATAAATAAATTATAAATTTAATTTAGTCAAGTAAAATATTTGAGAAAACTATCAATTGCTTTCAAATTAAAAAAAAAATTACATTATATTAAAATATTACCTAAAAATATTTTAACACACATGTAATGTGGGGAGGTTTATTTTTTATTTTCAACTTGATATGGTTAAATAATACAATGAAATTATTCATAATTTGCTGTACAAGTTGTATTTGGCTAAAAAATATTTCTGACAAGTCATTGTTTTTTCAGTGATACTTTTATGCTCAATAAATGAGTATTTCACTATCTGCCATTGAAAAATGTATTCTCTAGAAGATATTAATATTCACTTCCATAATTTATATATACATATATATTCTATTAAATAGATGCTTAATTGGGATTAAAGATTTAAAAGACCTTGGCAGATGAGTGTTGTTGTTTTGTTTTTTTTGCCCAATTATCCTCTATAAGAAAAAAAAATATATATTTTCATCAACCTAATTGAATCGTTAAATGTTTTTAGAAAAATTTAAACTTTAAACTATTTCTTAATTTAATTGTTTGTACTAATGCATATATTAATAGAAAACAGAATATTTCACGTGATATATATTTCTCTTTTTTTCAGGTATTGATGGGTCAACATGGAGATTGAACTAGTAATCTTTAGATTCATAAATAGTAAATTTAAAGAAACATTCTAAAGATTATCCATTCACTCTCCATGCTAGATCATTACTAAGCAGATCAAAAACCTTTGAAGAAGAGATGAAAACTATTTTTTGAAATATTGTCCTCCATTAATAATTGTAACAGTTAAATGTAATTTTAGAAAGTTTTAAATAAAGTTTGAATTTTACCAAAACCATTTAACAATTCAATTAGATAAGGAAAATAGTCCCACATATAACCACAAAGAATATGCTACCATCAAAAGTCTTCAATCAAAACACAAATTAGTTTTGTTCAATTTCTAGATGTTTACATTATGCCATTAGTTACACGTAAACTGATATTGCATTCAATCTTTTTTTAAAGATTTTATTATTAAAAAGATCTTTCTATGGTAAATATAAATTATAAGTTTCAAAAACTATTGTGATAATTTTAAAAAAACAACAACAATATATATATTTTTAGAAATTTCCAACATTTTTTCTACGTAGGCCCTTGTTTCATACATAGTATGTCATTCAAACTAATAAATATTAAATTTTTTATATAGTTTTCAAATAAAAGTAATATATTTTCAAAATATATTTTTATTAATTTTTTCTCTTTCTAAACATAATGATATAGAGATTTATATCAACATTTATATAAATATTAAAAAAATCATATTTTACTGAACCAAGTTGACAGCTCAATAATTATTGCCGAAAGTTTGATAAATATTAAAACTTATTATAGAGGTAGCTCGAAACCAATCCCTAGAAAAAAGATTAAAGAAGTATGTAAAATTAAAATGTAATATTTTTATACGTCAACTGATTAAAAAAAAACCTCATAAAAATATTAATTTTTGCAATGAACTCTAATGTTCCTAAATGTAAACAAGATAACTAAATAGGAAATTAAAAAGAAGTGTTGGTTAGAGTGTTACCTTAAAATTTAATACTCTATAATCTAAGGGTCCAGGTTCAAATCCCATGCTAGTACTGTCACTGGTCAGGCCAGCAACACGGAAAAAGAAAAAAGAATAATACCTCTCAAAATGTTGTGTATATACTATTCTGTTTGATGTGCTATTCTAACAGTTGAATATATTTGGAATATTTAAATAAAGTTAAATTTTTCTAAAGACTTTCAATACTCATATTAGATGATGGAAATAGTCCAATATACAAATAAAACACCATCATCACAAACATTCAGGAAAACAGCAAATGTTATATATTTAACATCTGCAAATTCATTTTTCAAGAAAAAAAAAAAGGTTAGGGATTTTATAATAAAAATCATAATTTAAATTAAAAAAAAAAAAGGCCATACCATTTTCTTAGTAATATTTAACCCTATATTTTTCGATATTAAATATCAGTTATTTTATTAGATTCAGTATGACAATAATTATTGTAATTTGAAAAGATTGTCGAACATCTTTCTATCTAAATGAGGTATAAAGAAAATATAATAAAAATTACTCTGCATTAATTTCTGATATCTGTCATTATTATTAAAATACGAGATCATTTGCAGCTTGACTCTATCAGTCTACTTCTCGAACCTTATTTCAATTTCAAGCAATTAATCATTTCATCATTTATTCATTTATTTATGAATTAAAAAAAGATGATTTAAGATAAACCCAGGATTTCTTTTCAGCTGGACTTTGAATTATGTTAGAAGTATATTTTCATTTTATGATCAACATAATATCTATCTGATCATTTTTTTTACAATTTCCATCCTTTAATAATTGTTAAATTCTCATTTACCAGCCCATAATTAAATGGCTAACTAAACATTCAATCACGATGCTATTTTAATTCAGTCTTTAGTTAAGAATTGTCAATACATTAAAAAAAAAATTAATGTATTGTCAAAACAAATTCATGTTAACAATATTACATTATATAGAGCATATTTCATCTTTCTGTTGTTGTTTTTTTTGCACATTATTTCTTTACCTTAGTAAACGTAATTTTTTCATGTCATCTACATAAATAAGAATTGCAAATAAAGAGGAAAGAGTCACTTCTTATAAATGGTTATTAAGATTCCATAATAAATAGATAATACATAACATTTAAATTCACAATGCTTGGAAAATCATGTGATATTTTTACCCTCTTGTCTAATAAGTTAATAATGAATTTGATTTAAGTCAGTGAAAGTACTTCCAGATAAAAATATTATGTTATAATTATTTATTTAAATTATTATCAATTTATTTAATGCATATTGATTAAGCAAGTAATATTTACTAAGGCAATAAACCTAAAGCATGTGCGGTTGAAAATGCGAAGGTAGGGACCTCTACAGGTCTTAACCACAATGTAGGCTTGAGGTTAAGGCCTGTAGAAGTCACTACCTTCGCATTTTCAACCGCACATGCTTTAGGTTTATTGCCTTAGTAAATATTACTTAAATTATTATCGTAATTTAAATTAATTACACATATATATGTCACTATCACCATCAGTAATAACCATACCTTAGCAAATATGATCATTATAATTCTAGGGAAAAAATAAAGATGCAAAGAATAAAGCAAAAGAAATTAGGCATGTATATATATTTATGATACGAACACGTTTAGGACAGTAGCTGATACATATTCCATGATTTTTTTATATGAATATAACACATCATTATTGTCTTAATGTCTTAATAAACCGATAATTTTAAAGCATTCATCACCATTCTTTCTTGGTAAATATGTAATAAGTTGTATAAACTAGGTCCTACCTGTCTCATAGTTAAGAACTTATTCTGTATTTATATAAAGTAGATATAATATTGAAACAATGCTTAAAATGTCTAAAATGATGAGACTAACGTAAATGATAATTTAATTACAAAAAAATTTTTTTTCTAACGTTATTTATAGAGTACTTCTGTTAAAAGAAAAAAAAAACCTTTTATTTCTATTTAATCAATTAATTGTTATTTAAGACTCTCATAATATTCTAATCAAGAAAGACACGAATTATTTGTTTTTCTTAGTCAATATTTATGACCAAAGCATAATAGAAACGAAATTTGCTTAAAACATAATGATATTGTGAATTAATAACTTTTATTAACATTATTTATCAACAAAGAAAATGATAAATAACAGCTTTCTCACTATCTATCTTGCAAGCGGCATTCTTTTTTACATGAAACGAATATCTTTCGATAGAAATCAAACTTCATATTATGATAAACTCCCAGTCAGAAAAGAAAACAGCAAGCAAGTCTTTTAGATTGTTTTAATATCAGTCTAAAATTCTCGTTAGAAAACAATAAAATTATTATTGAAAACGGTAAATATTAAAGCTTTTGATGTGATATTCAAAGAGTTGACTTTTAAAATTGTCTTTTTGAAATTAATTGTTCTTTCTAGCTTAAAAGTATAATATCCATAGTAGAAAGAGCTTTAGAATGAATACTTAAAAATTTATTTATTTTCTTTGATTAATACAGAGAAAGTAGTAATAAAAGATTATAAAAAATAACTAGATATCCAGTGTCAAATTATTGAGTTTTAAACTTTGTAAATTTTCAATCTCCCTAGGTAGAAAAGCAGTAATCCATTATCTCAGTTTTAACTATTCTTTAGTATAGTGAAGCCTTTTATTTAAATTAAAATAGACTTGACATATTAATTAAACAATATGTCTTTAACCTTCATTGTAAATCTTCTAAGTTTTAAAATACAATAAAATCTGTTTATTTGTCATTTGATTCCAAGCTTTATACTAAAATCAATGCATAGTAGTAAATACTATATATATATTTAACATATATATGTAATATAGATATGTGTATATCTATGATACAATTTAATTTAAAAATTATGTACATTAATAAAAATAATTATAAAAAAAAATAGAATACAATAATATAGTTATAATAAAGTGTGTGTGAAAGAGAACATGTTGTTATAAGTATGCATCAAATGTACTGAATTAAAAATTAGATGGGTATATATATATATGTGTGTGTGTTCCCCAATTTTTCTCTATCAAAAGAAATTTACTACTCTTTTTAGTTACTTTTTTGTGATGAAAATTGATAATGATGGTGATATAAAGATAAAATTCCTAGTATATGTTGTGGTTGGTTATATTATAAATTAGAAAATTAAAATTTCAATTTCTTTTGTCATTATTTCTTCTATATTTTTTTAAATATTATTTTTAATGTGAGTATATACTAATTTACTTATTGCCCAACATTTATTAGTTTTTTAATATGTGTGTATTCATGAATAGAAAATAAATCAGTTTTTTTATTTATTTTCTTTCTTCACTTAACAATTAGAATATATCATTTTAAATTAAAAACATTACTTAAGTACATTATAACTTATATTGAGATAAAATTTAATAGTTAGAGAATATTAAAGTTGACTTTCTAATTTTATTCAGATAAAAGAAGTTGCTGACTTTATTTGAAACTGGATAAATGTTTTTCTTGAATATTTACAGGAATAAAAACCCAGTAAATTGGAGATTATACACAGCTATTGCTGTACTTGGAAGCTATATGTCATTAAATATTCTTAGAAGTGGCAAGATTTAAGATTAATACTTAATTCATTATGATTTTCACAGGATAGAAAAGAAATTAATGAACTGTTCATGAATAATTTTTATTTAATATGAAATTTTTTAAAAATGAAATTTTTAGAAATAATTTTTTATTAAGTATAATTTTTATAAGTATAATAAATTTACATATTTTAAAAAAAATATAAGTAATAATTTATTGTTATTATATGTTTATAAATTATCAAAGAAATTTCATTTATTACACCATTTAAAGTTTAATAAATGCTAACATGACACTCTGATAAAAGAAAAGACAAAATTATTCATTAGCTTCATATTGTGCTTCATAAAACATGAGATTATTAATTACAGAATATTAATTATTTTAAATTTTTATTAGAAATATAATAATTCAAATGCTACATTACAAAAATATTTTGAATATAATAATACTTGTAAAATAATATAGGCACTATTGCACCTGAACGCAAAGCTATTTTATACTAAAAACAAAATAAAATTATACTATTCTGCAAGTGCTTTCAAGAGATGTGCTCTCATCTTCATAGCTCTAAGTGAATTAATTATATGCAATTATGCAAAGTTCAGGTTAATTGCTCCATTTTCTTGAGATCGTGAAACATGTCCTTGCGGTTGATGGTGTTGGAATCCATCACTATGAAGCAGGCATCCTTCACTTTTCTTTTTAAATCATGCCTTTCTTTTCAGACATGGTGACATCTTGAGGTTCAAACTGGTGTCCTGTTATTTTTTGATGAATGCAAAATGTTAACCAATATCACAGAATAAATAATTATATATTTTTTAAATTACTAAAATATTCATTTTTTTATAATGCTTAATAGTAAGGAAACTAAGTCATATATCCCATGATGCTTTTATATGCAATTCTTTTAGTACTATTTATCTTTAGTTTTATGCATTAAAAATAGTAACAATAAAATGCATTAGTCAAGCGTTTGTAGTCAAGAGGTCAGCGCAGCTGCCTTGCAAGCAAGCAGATGCTTGCAGACAGTTGTCGCAGGTTCACTTCCTGGCCGATGCTTTGACATATGGAAAAAAAATGCATTATTAACTTTAAAATATAACAGAAATGTATTAAGTATTTAATTGTTTGTATAACCCCATTTTTGAATTACTCAAAATTACATGGAATATTTTAATCACATATTCAATGACAGCATGCCATTTTGATACATAATGCTTTTAAAATTGGAATTATTATTGTCACACTGAAAATGTTACATCCATTAATTGAATGGCTTTATTGTTCAGAAGTTTACAAAAATTTTGAATGCTGGAAATGCCAAAACTAGAATTGATCAGAAGACCTATGCTACAGAGTTTAACACTTTACCTCTACACTAAACCACCAATGTCATGTCTATTAATTAATTTATTTATGCTCTCAAAGAGTACATTTTGTAGCAGTTCTAATAAAGAATAGTGATGTTTATCAAATAATTTTAGTGCAGATCTGAAAGAGAGATATTTAAAATTATATTGTTTCCCAAATAAAATGATGACTACAAATTGATTTTGTTTTAAACATTTTAATTTTAACTTTTTAAAAAAGAGGATTTTCCTAGGAGCAGAGTTTATTAATAAATATCATATTACTTAACTTAGAAATTGAATTGATAGTACAAGCTTAACATATTACTTTACAATTATAATAGCTTCATACAAATTAACAAATGATTACTATATTGTTGGATTAAACCTAAGTTTCTTTTGTTTATTTATTATTCTTTTTATTGTAATTGTTATTTGTGTACCCTCCTTTTATGCCATTTCTTTTTTGCTGTAATATTTTATGCAAATAAATAATATCTGAGTATTTTATTTGAAATAATAATGATATTCAAATGTTTATTTATACAATGTTATATAGTTTACAATGATGAATTAGAATGATATTTTAATTAATGTATTTATTTATTTTTTTTATAAAGTTTTTTAAAAAAAGTTTTAGTTTTTAAAAAGGGGGTAAAGAAATCACTAATTAATATTATTATTAGCATTACTTAATTTATATTATTTTTATGTATTTTCAGATCCCTGTTTGCGAGGGGGCTCACGATGCACTTTTTAAACCAATATCAACTGCTGCGCCTGCGCAGGTCCTCCGGCACAGCACCAATGCAATCGGCTAATGCCAATACTGCAGGAGGCGATAACGAGATCCCTAGCGCAGTGACGGAGGCATCAACTGAAGAAACCGTCACTACAGAAACTACAAATAATGGCTTAAATAAATTAAAAGATTCTTTGATGTCCGAATTAAATAAAATACCACGTAAGAATAATATTATTTAATATTTTTTATACTTTAAAATATATGTTACTGAAAAATAAGTTAGGCACACATATGTGTGTATATTTAATTTATATATAAAAAGTAAATATAAGGAAATATGAATATATCTTCATTATATATTAATTATATATATATATTTTCATTTATAACAGTAAACATTTATTTAGCATTATATTGTAATAACATGCTAGTTTCTAAATTTTTTACTGTATGTTATGTTATATTTTAATTTATTAATAATTTAATAAATTTTTATTATTATTTAAAGTGTTTCAAACATAATGCCAAAAAATATAATATATTTTGTTTATGTATATTTTATATTAAAGTATAATTTAATAGAAATAGGTTTATAAATAGTATCATTAGATTTATATTGATAGTAATTAGAATTTATTATGTATAAACATACAATTTATTTATCATTAAATTATAAAGAGATAATTATAGTATCTTACCATTCTATATACAATATGTAATTTATTATCATTATTTATTTATACTCTCTATAAAAATTTATAGAAACTTGCTATCTCATATACACCAATGTTTGATGAAAAATCAATTATTCTGGTATGGGTTTAAAACAATTATTAATAGAGAGAGATCATATCTGTTCTATCATATGTGTAAAGAATAGTTTCTTCCACAATATTATATATGTATATTATATGGAAAAGTTTAGAAACTCAAAATTTGAATACTTTTTACAAATTTGCATTATAATTAACACAATAATTATAATTCCATAATCTAATTAACTGAATAGTATTGAAAAAACATATCTATAATATGATTTGTATCTGTTTAATTGTTTGAATATTGAAGAATAAATCAGAAAGGGAATTCACATTTATACAAATAGAATACTATTAAAAATGTAGAGGCAAGTTAAAATGAAAATGAACAAAGAACATAAATATTAATTTTCCATATAGAACACATTAATTATACTGGTAAAGGCATATACAGATGACATGTCAAGAACAATTACTGAAACCTGGAAAACGGAAACAAAGAGCACATCCAAAAAGGAGTTGTGAAGAAGGATTAGGTAGAGAAATCTGAGAAAGAAATTTGTAGGAAGATTTATGAATTGACAAAGAAGCATACAATTAGGAATTGAAATAGATCATAGACTATTAAAAATTAATAAATTGAAGAAAAAATACTGTTTTTACTACTTACAATTTCACTTCATTAACTAAAAATTAATTTCCTTAGATATATTAAAATCTTTCTAAATTTTAATAAAGATAGCATAATATTTTATTATTCAGCACTTGTTACAATGTGATTTTATAAGAATCATTTTTATTAAATAACAGTAAAATTAATCATCCTTAAGATAGACAGGCTTTAAAGTAATAAGTAACTCTGTATAGTTATATATATATATTACAACTGTTGTAATATTTACTGAGGTTGTAACCTCGAGAATATGCATGTAAAATGCGATAGTAGGGACCTCTACAGGTGTTTAACCACACTGTAAAATACTGTATATAGATTAATTATCAAAATTAATTTTTACTTATGATATATCAAAAACTAATTGCTAATCATATATATATGGGGGAATAATTGAGAGATAAAACAAACTACCATTAAATGTGTTTAAAATAAATTTAACTGTAATAGACTAAGCATCAATTTCTATTAAAACGAATCTATCAACTTCATGTTAGTTTTTTGTTTCTTATCTTCTCAATATTTTTACATCATAAGTAAAAAAATAATAATTGAAAAATGTTAAAATTTCTATAATATTTGCAATTTATTTACAGTATTATTAATATGTAGTTCATTAAAGATATGTTGCAGAATAAACAGAAGTAATCAATATTTCAAAATTTGTGCTATTATTAAAAATCATAACACATCTCAATTTGAAATTGCCAAACAATGCAAAAGCAAATGGTAATTTTATATATATTCTAATTAAACTGTGAATATAATTTGTAAATAATAAAACACCTGCATGCTAATGTGTGAAACAAAGTACATATACTGGAATGCTTTTAGTAAAGTACATCAGATTCATGGCTATCAACTGTTTGTAAATATAAAAATAAGATAACTAATGACTAAAATTGCAGAGTATGGTCAATTGTGCACTACTAATCTCTAATGTGTTATTAGAAATAAGTAGGCTTTCTTAGTTTTTGATTTCCTATCATTTGAGTCATTACATATAATTCTAATTTTTTTTGAAAACAGCAATCATACTCAAAATCTCAGTCTTTATTTATATAAACTAAAACTAAGTTGAAAATTATATTTAGATTTTTGTGGTGATACATATTCTAAGATATATAATCATAGTAGTCTTAGTTTTATCATAGTAAATGGCTAAATAATCAGATTCTGCATATGCCTGGTTTAGATTTATTTTTGAAAACAGAAAGAAATTTAAATCCAATATTAAAAACTTTGGAAACAACCTTTTTAATTTTGAATGCAATTTAGGAATATAATGCATAAAATTCTTTCCTTATTTATGCTTTAACTTTTTTTATAAAATAACTTTAAAATATTTTTACCATAAACTCTCATTATAATTTATTTTTATTAAATCTTTACATTCCTATTTGCCTCAAATTTACATAAGTAAAAATTATTACCAAAAATCACACTTTTCTTTATTTTGCCATAATATCCTATAAATACAATTTATCCAAACCACTTCAAACACTTTTTAGAAAAACTCTTTATTTGTATATATACATACACCTACATTTTGACTGACCTGCAGTCTTTTTCAGAGTCAGTTAGACTAAAATAAACTAGCTCTGAAGAAGACTGCAGGTCAGTCGAACTTAGATATATGTATATGTACAAATGAAGAATTTTGCTAAAAAGTATTTGATGTGGTTTGGATAAATTGTATAAGTAAAAATTATGATATAAAAAAATATTTAAATACTAAAAGTTTATACTTTTAAAAATGCAAGGTTACAATGTTCATAAATTACCTTACATTCAAAGATTTTATGATCATTTTATAATCAAATTGATTACTATTTCTTAAAACACTTATAGAATTAAATATTTTAAGTATGGCTTATTTTAAATTCAACTTGAAATATTTTATTCAAAAATTTAAATATATTTTCTATTAACATTTTTAGAGTATGTATAAGAACATCATCAATATATTATATGTATATCATCACAATTTTTGTCCAACAATGGCTATATAATATGATCTTCAATCTCTAGTACCATCAAACTGTAAACAACATATCTTACTCCCAAGCTCATTGAGTAGAACTTCTTCATTAAATGAATTCATTTGAATAATCTTCCAGTAATATTCTCATTTATCCATTCAATAGTAAATTCTAACTTATGTTTATATACACATATTTCAACAAAAGCTTCTTAATAATTTTATATATTGTAAATGATCAAAACAATCACATCAAATGCAATCATAATATAGTAATTAAATATTTTAGCTGAACATAATACTTTTAATCAAAAACAGATTTAACAACAAGTTGATCAAACTCCAATATCTTATAACCATTGAACCATCAATCAGAATCACATATGTAATTAACAATCTTTAAATAAATCACCAATTTAAGAAATATGTTATACTACCTTTAAGTAGTTCAGTTTTGACACATAATCATAGTACTATTACTGCTGAAGGGTACATCTTTAAATATTATTTCCTTGTCTGTCGCAAGACAATGGGCGTAGGATTTCATTACGTACACATAGAAATCATCGCCATCAAGCAGCCTGTTATGGCTACAACAACAATGCTGTACTATTAGCCATAAGTTAGACCACACAAATGGTATATTGATGTGCATTTGGTGAAAACCAGTGCCATGAATGGGTTGGGTGTCGCAAAGGTATGAGTACCATTTTTCATATACATGGATACAAAATAATGTTAACCAATTTATTCTTCACAATTAACATTTTTTTTAAACTTAAATTTATCGATCTGCTGTTCTATTTTAATATTAAGTACAACTTTAACAATCAGAATAAATTTTCTTTTAACTTTTTCATATAAATAATTATCTTATAATATCAGTTTTAATTATAAATTGTTGTATTCCACAGTTTTCATGATTCAGAATTATTATTCATATTCAACATGTAAGCAACTTTTTTTTTACCTGAAAATTGTAATCTGTCTTAAAGTCAAGTCTTCATGTGAAGATTTTTTTCAATTACCCTTCACAAATTTTGGTTCAAATTCATTGACAAGTTTATGTAATTATTATATGTATTCTTGTAATAATTATATTGATATATTAATAAATTTATGTTCAAATTGATCTATAAAGTTTTACAGCAATTCACGATTTTATTTGGAAAACTATAAATCATTGTTAATCTCTAATTCTGTATCAATATTTAGAAATGACTCCTTTTTGCACCTTTAACTATACTTTTTTTCTTATGCACAGACTGACATTAATTTGGAAAATTTTGTACCATACATACATGCTTAAAAAAATTTAATATTCTTCCAGAGTAATGATTTTCTTACTCAGTTTTAAATGCTTCCATATATTTCAAGTTATAACTCATACTTAAATTATAATAAAAAAATATATGTAATTAAATATTAAAACATGTGTGAATCAGAATAAAATATACTATAAAATATTAACTGTTCAACTGAGCGTAATTCTTCTATTCTTTATGTAAAATTTTAATTATACTATTACTATGTGCAGTTTCAAATTCAAAGCTATAATTAGAATTATATTTAAAGACATTTGATTACTGTACTAATAAATAGGACATTGATCTTATTCCTGATGAACCAATCTGCCTTTTATGTTTATTAAATATTACTCTATTCAATAATTGTTCAATTGATATACCTTTTTTAGCTTTATGTTAAGCCTTCATGAGTTACATGGCATTAATAAATGGCCCATGAGAAATAAGCTTATATTGCAAGTAATGAAATTATATAATTGTTTATCAGTTTCAAACTCACTTCTACTTGAATGTGTTATTGAATATCAAAGGAGTAAGAAAAATATGTTATCAAATATAAAAGTCTTTTGATCTGCTGTTTAACTGAAGCAAACAATCTTTGATAAATATTTGTGAGGTATAAAATCACCAGATTTAAGATTTAATACAATAGAAGAAATAAAATACACAGAGTTGGAGAAGATTAACACACTAACTAGATTTTTAACTATCTTTGTCCAAATATATGTATACACCATTAATTCAGTATTAGAATAGTAAGATTGCAAACATACCTGATGATAGAAGCATTTTGAAATCTTTTAAGTAAAAGTTTATGGTGAAAACTCATGTCTTAATACCAAGTAAAAATTTAATAACTATAAGTGAAGTTAATTTAGTAGTTAGTTAAGGCAGTCAAATATTTTGCTTCATGGTAAAGACATAATCTTCTTATTGAAAAACAGCAAAGAAGACAGCAAATCTAACCTGTCCAATTTTCAGGTAGTGATGGTTTTAATATTTTAAATTCTTATATTTTCTGACTAAAAATGCCTAGATATCTTAATGTCAAATAATACTAGATGGTTAACTAGATAGACTAAAGCTAGCTACCTGGAAAAAGTAGTAAGTTTTTGTAAAAAAAAAAAAAACTTTTTCAGCTTTAATTTGAACCAACCCAGATATCAGATATAGAAGGCATATGTGTTACTGTTATGCATGAGAACGTTATATAATGTATTAAAAAATAATATCCATTGTGAAATATGCTAAAATATCTATTTCATTATTTAAAATATAATTAAATCTTTTTTTTACTTTGAAAATATTTTAACTATTTAAACAACTAATTATTGAATTATGTGGATATTATTTTGCAATTCAAATCAATGAAATATAAAGAAAACTGGATAAAGAGCTATCTTTCTTAATATATGTATATGCATTTTAAAAAAAATATGACTCCTCAGTCCTTATACAGCTCTTTTCTTGATAAATTTTTTTGTTTCGAAGTTATTTGCTGGAACAATTTTCCAAAGAGGCAGATCCAATTCTTACCTATACATCATGTCATTTAAAATAAATAAGCTCTCCAATAGAGCAGCAATAGTTTTGAGAGCTGTTTTATATTCTAACTCCATATATAAAATAATTATTATGCTTTTATTCTGACTTTATCATAGTTTTTGATTTAATTAATGAGAAGTTCCAGTTGATATCTAAGTATAAGCATTTTACTTTAGACGCAATAACTAACAATTTTAATTGAGCGATTGCTATTAAAAATTTAACTTCATACTAGCCTACTTTACTGTCATGAGAGACATTCACAATATCTTAATTAATGCCTGGTTTGTTTACTGTTTTTATAAAGACACTGACATTAGAATTGAAAAATGTTATATATAAAATATACATTCATTATTTGAATTGTTCAATTAAATATTTTGAGTTAAGGTTATTATCTCTATATTTAAAATCCTCATTGTGCTGAAATTAATACGGCAAGATTTTCAGAAAAAATTAAATTTAAGTATTATAACAAGAAAAATCAACTTTATTATAATTGGGATCATGGGGTCAATTTTTTTTTCATGACATATCCATTGGTCTTTCCGCTATGGTAATAAATACACACATAAAAAAAAACTAAAATTAATGAAAGATAATAATGATCAAGTGGTTGAAAAATTTCAGAAATGATTTGCTTATATTGACACGAAGGACTACATTATTTGATTATCACATTTATTAACAAAACTATTTAATTATTATGGTTTTTCGATATTAGGCCAAAAAATTGTATTTTTTACCAATAAAAATTCTTACCACTTAGTGCTGACTGGAAGTGTAGTATTTCTTTAATTATATGCAGTAGTCTTTCCACTCAGTCTTGTTTGCAGATACTAGAAATTTGAGGATAGTAGCAAGCCATATAAAGCATGCATTTTAAGTATACATGTACATTTCTGTATGTCAAAACACACATTCATATATATTAAATATGTATAGCTTAAAGTGTATGTAGTATAAATGGAAGTATTTGCACTTCTGGAAGCTATGCAATTGACTGATGTATGAGTATTGCTTAAATATAGCTTGGACATGTTTTCTATTGTTTTCTTTCAGCCTGAAAAACTGATTACTACACTTTATTAACCTTGGCTGTGGTTTTAACTTCATTTATATAACAGAGTTCCTGTAAATAATTTACATCTATATTAAATTATTAAAATTTGAATATACCACTTGCTGATAGGAAAATCTTAATTTCAGTTGGGATGTAAATGTTGCTATACATTGTAGCTCAACTCTTGTAACTATAATGTCCACCTATTAGTTCACACATAACAACATGAGAGACTGATCAAAAAGTGATTGTTAGGTCATCTTTTGGTTAGTAGTGGCTTGAATAAGTTTGCTATTATTTACTTTGAGCCTACAGAACCAGTCTGATGGATTGCTGCACTTTGGTTATGGTTTTAACTTGATTTATGTAATGAGTTCCTATTTATTAAATAATTTATGTCTATATATTATATAGTGTGTATATTATCACATATAGAAAACAAATAAGTTTATTAATTATTTATTAATTAATAAATCTTTATTGCAATGCTGTCTTATTTTTTCTGAATAAAATAGCTCTATTTAATTCATGATCAATACTACAATCAGGTCAACTTAAATCACTAAAGTAAGAAAGAATTTTTTTGTCTTTCAGAATTTTTACTTAAATCTAGAACTCTCATGGGAATACAAGCTGATTATTATCATCATCAACCATTATCAATTCACTTCAGGATGAAGGTCTTTCTAAATTCAATCCATCTTCTCTGATCTTTAGCTTCTCTTCTTCACATCACCCCTGAACACTTTCTTATTTCATCCATCCATCTCACATGTGGTTTCTTTCTAGGTTTTTTACAATCTCTTGGAATCCAGTTTAAGATTTTAATTGTCCATCTATTGGCATCTCTTATAGTAATATGTCTAGCCCAACTCCACTTTAGTCTTTTAATTTTTTCAATGAGGTCAGTAACACCTGTTTGTTCTCTTACCCATATATTGCATTTTCAATCTCTTCTTGTTACTCCCAATATGCATCTCTTCATACTTCTTTGGGTAGTCTGAAGTTTCTGTATTGCTCTTTTATTAAGTGTCCAAGTCTCAGATCCATAAATAAGAACTGGTAAAACACATTTATTAAAAACCTTCCTTTTCAAATCCTTTTATTATCAAGTTATTTCTACCAAAAGCACTCCAACTAAGTTTAATTCTATGATTAATTTCATCCATTATGTTTCTATCTGTATTAATAATCTGACCAAGGTATTTGTAGCTGTTAACTTCTTCTAACTCATGATAATCAATCTTTATTTTCATATTTTGAGAAAATCCATTAAACCTTACTTTAGTATTTTTAACATTAAGTCTGTTATAATTATTTATTTAAATTATCGGTTTTCATATTTTTTTAAAATAAACTAAAGAAGAAAAACTGTGGTCTTAAAATAAAAATTTTAAATAACTTACTTCCATAAAGTATTCAAAATAAAAATGCCTATTATCTAATTATATTTTCTGACTTTTATTTCAGCATACTAAAAGCTGATATTATACCATCATTTCCTTTCTTGGTGTATGTCCTTCCCATTAATTTTATTCAAATTTTCAAATAATTTCTGATTATTTTTAAAATCAATAGCAATGTTCAGTAGACAGCATTTAGGATGCTAAATAATTTACTTTTTTTTTTCCAGTTTCATTTGAACTTAATTAAATCAATGTTGCATTTAAATATTTGATATTTGTGATTTTTTTTTAAAATCAGGAATAACTAATCATGAATATCAAAAACTGGATATGGATGGACTATTGTTTGCAATAAATTAAAACAAAGATTTTATCGTTCTTTGGAGAGCAGTTTTGCTATATTCATTAGAAATGGGATCACCTTTCAGCATAAGGCTAATTTGAAATACTGGTACTTAAACTGTTGTAATCTTGGGAAGATTTAAAAGTTTTTAACGTGATCAAATACTCCTCTTGGAATAATGATCTAATTCAAATACTTGGAATAGCCTCCAATATACTCTCTTTTCACTCAACCACATAATTGATTATATATTCATTTATAGAATGCTAATGCATATTTTGCCATATTAAATAAGTAAGAAGCAGTAAAGTGAGTCTAATAATAATAATAATTGAATGTTTTGTTGATTAAAACATCATATGTTGCTTGAGTTCAGTTCAGGAATCTTCAACTCTCAAATTATCAAAGACCCAGTTAAAGTATTGTTCAGTAATATAAAGAAATCTATTTTATTTTAAATCAAGGAAAGTTCAGCATATGTTGTGACAAGAGAAATATAATATAATCTTTGACAATTGTAATTGTCTATATTTTAATACTAACTGATGAGTGCTAGGGTAAAACTCTCTTAAATGATTTAAGATGTTTAATTTTATCCTGCGAAGTTTAATGCAATGGTCGAATGTCAGATTTAAAAGTTAAAGATCCTTGGGATCAAACTTCAATCTATCATTGCCAGTAATCAAACATCACATGTACTCCTAAACAATAAACTGTTTGATTATTTATTCTATGTGATTTAATTTATTGGTAGAGTAATGAACTTGAGAGCTAAAGATTCCTGAATCAAAACTTTGCTTATAATTTCTAAAGCTCAAACATCACAGGACCTCCCAAGTAACTATACATTCAATTAATATTCATTACAAAATCTTTCTGTAAACAAAATAAATATCTTAAATTATTTAAATTAATTTCATATTTAAGTTTTACTTTGTTTCTTTTTAAATTAGAATTTATTAGTCAATTGGATATACAAGACAAATACAGTGTATTTTCATGGTTATTAAGCATTGCTATATATGGTTTATCTTGAGTTTAAAACTCCAGCAATATGTGTTTGAGCTTGTGGCTATGAGGCTTTAATTGTAATTGAGAGTTCTTGTATTTTTTAGGAGTGGAATATTCAGGTTTTAGGCAACTGGCAAATTGCCCAAGTGTCTTTAATTATTCGCATAGAGGCTACTATTCAGTCTCTTATCTTAATTTTATCTATGATCTTGCAGAATGTAGAGATTAAATGCCAGTTATTATTTTTGAAGATTAATTGACATCATAACGATATAATATTAGTTTTCTAAGGCTACCTAAAGTAATGTATAAATTAAAATAGCATATTTAACTTCATCAATCATGTTTCAGTACCCTGATCACTTATGATGACCCAAAGACCTAATGCATGAGGTGCTTAACTATTATTAATAATCAAATGTGAAAATTAGCTTCACATTGCTATTAAAATTACATTGTGAGAGACTCTGTAAGAGATTCGATGTACAATGTATGAGTGAAAATCAGAGCAACACTTGAAGTCAAATGTTTAAATATAGTCCATTAACATTCATTGTTGAGCAAATAATTTATTAATTTATTATATAAAATCTATGACTTATAACACAATCACTGAACCATGATGTATAATGTTGTTGTTGCTAATAAATTGAATGAGATATAAACTTTGGGGAAGTATCCCCACAGTATTTTTCTCCCAGCCCCAACCTGCCTAGGGATTAGGATTTAGGCCCCCAGGGACCCTCCCCACAACCAGACACTCTCGCTCAGTCAGCAAAGTTGAGTTAAATCTCAATTTTCCTTCAAAATCAAATTTTCCAATAGACTTCTCCAGAAACTTACTTGTTAAATTTAGTGCTAATTTTGGTGTTGCGCATTTTAAATAGAATGTCGTTTAGAGAGACAATTTAAAAGATCTGATATAGGATATATGGATGAAAGCTAGAGAAAATACTTGAAAATGATATTCAAATCCAGTCAAAAATCAGTTGCTGTTGGACAAAATATTTCTTAAATTAGGTAAAATCTCTGGTTTACAACGCAAGTAATCAAACCACCATAAATAATGTTATTCTTGCTAACAAATGAATGAGCTAATGATCCCCACAGCACCTTTCTCCCAGCTCTGGCCCATAATAGAACTGGAATTTAGGCTCCCAGGCACCCTCCCAACAATCAGACACTCTTATTTAGTCAGCAAAATTGAGTTAAATCAAAGTACCTCTTGAAAATTAAATTTTTCCATAGAATTTTCTAGAAACTTGAATGGCTGCCATTTACTTCTAACAGCATTTTAAAGAAAGTTATCATTCTTAGTTATCAGTTGGTACCATAATTCTTGTGTGAAAGGAGACCTAAGAGATGACTCTTGTCACTTGGAATCAGTTTAGGGAAATATCATTCCCTAAACTATGACTAAGGTAACTAAAACAGGGAGCCAGTAACAGAATGAACTGGAGTTCTTGGCTCCCTCTAGTGGACTTAGATTACATAAAATTATATTAAGCAGTCTTATCCAGTAATTTTAAAAAAAGACATGAATTTTGTATCTGTATTCAATTCTTCCTTTTATTTTTGTTTCGATTTTCTCATTTCTTTATCTTATATTTTTGCAGTATTTAAATTACTTTTAAAATAATTTAGAATACGTTTAATTAGTCACCTATATGCAAATTAAATTACAGTATATATAAAAATTTTATCTGTCTGTATTTTTATTCTTTTGTGAGATTTAAAAATAAATATCTTTGATTAAAATGTTATATATACGGACACATTTTTTTTTCATTTAAATTAAGCATCTGGTTTGACGAAATGTGATCTAGCATAATATTGATTTTCAATATTGTTTCCAATTTTTTTTTAATACAATAAAACAGAAACATTATTTTATCTATTTACTTATTACAATTTTTCTTTTTAAGAAAATCTAAGACATGCATTTAGAAAAGCAATTTGTTCCACACAACTGATTTCTTAAAATATATCTAGATCAAATTGACAGACCATCTTCCAGTATTATAGTTTAAGATAAGTACTAAATATTTCACAAGTCCATTTTAAGTGAATTTAAAATAAATTATTTTTAATTAATTTAAAAACACGCAGATAACAATTCTACCTAATTAAACAATTTACATATAGGTAAGCACTTATGTGTGCATTTATATTATATTATAAGTAGATTAGTAACAAAAAATAACACTTTTTTTTCCTCATGTGTCATAGCATCGGCCAGGAAGTGAACCCGCTTACCCGGGACAACTGCTTTTAAGGCAGCTGTGCTGACATCACGATCACCAACGCTTGACAAAAAATAACACATTTAAAAATAAAATAAATGTCTTTTATATATTTATATAAATTTCTACACGTAAAGATGTTTTTAAAATTATAAGTTAGAATGAAAAATATCAGTTTTCATTTAATTTTTTTTTTTACATTACATTGATGATTTTATTTAAAAATACATATACATATATAAACAAATTGCAGTTTAAAATCATAAACCCAACAAAAACTAAAGTTAATATATTTAAAATTATAAGGGATTTGAACTCAGACTTTCAAACTCCCTACAGCTATCCAATCCATTTTATACAACTGATACACATGACCACATACAAGTGAAAAAGATAAGTCCTTTATAATTACATTAAGTTGAATATGGACAACATACGTATATTTAAATATTATGTTTAAAATTATAATAAACCAATTAAAATATAAAATCATTTTTTATTGCTTTATTTTATTTATTTTTTTTAGTTTGTAATTTTTTGTAACTACAAATACAATGAAGCTGTGATAGCTACTATATTTTGTTCCAAGCCTCCTTTGCTTACATCATACACCATATATAACAAATAGCTTACGTTTTGTTGATAAGCTTTGTTTACAATAAAATATGTACACTTTATTAAACTTCAAATGGATATTTTTTAACATGCATGTATATATACAACAGACATCTTTTTTTATACACAATATGCAATATTAATTATCCTTTTGTTTGTACATGTAATTTTTTAGCAACATATGTATATATGTGAAACGAAGTGGTTTTTTTTTTATATAATATCATAATATTATGATATAATATCATAATGCTGAGTACAGTTTCGATGATAAACACCATAATCATAGCTCTCATGCTAGTTGTGTTATTGTTACTGTATTTATATTTCAATCTAATTATGCCTGTTATGTAAAGACATGCTATGCAAGTTAAGTCATTTAAATATTACGTGATAAATGGAAGCTGTTTTTTCTTTTGTTTATTTCATCATTATAGTTGATGATTTGACTTTTCTTTTCTGGACATAATGCTTTATACACACCAATCTGACCAATTGTGGGTTGAAGCTATAGCCATAATGTTTCTCATGGTTCCAAACAAATTATTAATAAGATGTGTGACTTACTGATAAAAGAATCAGCTTTAACACAGACAATTGAACATGAAAATTAGGCATACAGTTTAAAATATTTAAACATTTTAATTTAAATGAATAAAAATTGTTTGGAATATAAAATTTTGATAAAGCCATTTGAAATAAAAGGTATTATCCACCCTTGATTTAAAACATCATTGGCATGTAAATTAGTAGGTTTTGAAACATTTCTTAACAGAAATCTGATGCTTGTAAATACAAAGTGGATAGAAAATCCAATATAGATGAATACATTAAATATTTATTAACATTGGTTATAACAAAGGTATACTTAAGAATATAATTAAAAAAATTCTACAGGAATATAAAGCAGAATTTAAAACTGCACAATAATACTATGCTGTGGTCAAGATGCCCTATATTGTGAAATTTATGAATAAAATAAAAGATTTGCAAGCCAATTTCCATATTAACTTCTGTACCTCCATAATCTGAATAAGTTGATTAACAACACTAAAGATAACTATAAACAGAGAACATACGATGAGGAATTTAGGGCCAATATTTCAAATAGAATAGCATAGCACAAATATGTATATAGGTAAACTAAAGACAATCCAGAATATAAGTACGTATTTTGAGACCATGACACATGGTATGTTCATAACTTCAGTCCACAGTCAGTCAACTTGGTGTGTATAGAGTGTGACAACCAGAAAAGAAAAGTCAATGAAGTGTAGTTTATCCCTAACTATAATGATGTAATAAACAAACAAGAAAACAGCATCAAGCTATCACATAAATGGAAAATTAATTGACTTAATTTACATAGCACATATTTGCATAACATGCATAATTAGGTTGAAGTATAAATATAGCAGCAACAACAACCAGCATGAGAGCTATGATTATGGCACTCATCACTGAAAGTGCACTCAGCTTTACAATATAAATCTAAGAAACCCTTTCGTTCGCTTACATATTTATATTGCTAAAAAAATATAATATGCATCTTTAAAGATTATAGCATAAATAAAATTAAAAAATTAATAATTTGATTATTAATAATAAATTGAGAAAGTAAATTTACATTTCATTCACATTTATTCAAAAAATAAAAATATATACCTTTATTTTTAAATAAAATGATTAACAAAATATCAGTTTCATTGCAAAAAGTACATTCTGGTCAATATTTTGTTCTTTAATACCATTCCCTCTAATGAAATTAGCAGTATCATTATCTGTAGCCAATAGCTTTTCTGGTTATTTTGCTGTTTTAAAGTTTGAAATAGCTTTGCATTAAATTCTTTGACTTTATGCTTTAGAATGTTTTGCAAATTCTATTTTTACTACTAGTAAATCAATAGCTTTCACTATCACTTAAGAAAGATACTTTATAAATTTTATTACAAAAAACATTATTTAGAAACCATTTTATTACACAGATACTGTATCACATCAAAATATAAATAAAAAGTATATGTGCTTTCAACTTAACTTGAAGAAATGTTACTAATAAATATGATTATGTACAGTGCACTGAGATGCAAAAATGGCTGCTTCTGTATCATAAAATTGATTGAGAATACAAATTCTAATACATTTACTTTTTGTTTATTGATATATATTTTTTGGATATCATATAAATAAAGTAGTATATTTTGATGCAGTATGCCTCACAGCTTCATTGTACTATTATAAAACAAATCATTAAAAATAAAGAGCAAAGGCTGTTTATAGCACCCATTCTCAAGTTTGATTGTTTCAATTTTCACCATTTTAAAAAAAAAAAATTCTCATAATCAGTACCAAAATATCATTCAATTATAGTATCTATTTATTCTAATACATATTGAAACCTATGTATACAGCGGACATCAATTCCAATTTAGAGAAAAGTTATCATTCAATAAAAACTTAAATGCAAAAACACATTAAATTATTTCTCTTCTGACTACATTAATTAATAATTGAATTATTTTTCTGACTCATAGTGAAAACAAAACTCAAACTTTTATGGAATGAAAATTTAAAAAATAAAAAAAAATTATTATCTTAGTAAAAAAATCATAAAAAGTTTAAAATGTTGATTTAATCATTCTATAATAGAATTTCTACTTTCTTGCCTGGAATTGTATTTTTTATCACTATATTAATTAACAATCTAATAATATTCTGTCTCATAGTGAATATTAAAATTGAGCTTTTAAAAATCTAAAGAAAAAGTACAAATAAATTTGATGCTACATTAATTAGTTTTTTAATTCTGAAATTCTGACTCATGATAAAATTATTATTTGTACATAGTGTATTTAGAAAGCATTTTAACTCAGACTTATGAGCTCTCTACAGCTATCCACTCCATTTATACAACTGATAAACATGACCACATACATGTGAAAAAGGTCAATGATCATATTTTGTGCACTTGTATGCAGTCATGTGTATCAGTTGTATAAGATGGAGTGGATATCTCTAAGAAGCTTGGAAGTCTAGTTCAAATCTCTTCTAATTACATTAAGTTCAGTATAAATAATATACTTGTATTTAAATATTATATGTACATAGCAAAATAATTTAAAAAAAATGGATAATATTTTAACTACTAAAAGTACAAATAAACAAGTAATCAATCTAAATTGATAACTACTACAAAATGTGACAAAGATATCTGATGCTCTATTTAAATTCGAAAGGCTCTGAAATGTTTTCTGCACATATTTGCTATATTAGTCATGTTGTATAACAATTGTGTTTGTTCTACACATCTTAATTTATTGAGCAAAAGATTCATTGTCATTTGTTTGTTATAGAAAGTTATATTTTATCACATGTAAAGAAATTTTTTTTTTCATGGAATGAAAAGACCTTGTACACAGCCAATATTTACAAACAAGTTAAAAATAATAATTTTAAAAAATAATATGAGAATAAAGTACTAACTCTAAGAGCTATTTGAAGATAGAATGATAATTAATAATAATAAAAAGGTGATTATTATTATAAATAGTTTTCCATTGATTGTTATGTAACCTTTAAGAAATATATTTACCATATTTAGTGTCTGGTTAATTCAAACAGGAAGTCTAAGTTTTTATTTATATAAAAAATAAAACTACAATTGTGAATGTCTTTTTAACAAATGTAATTATTAAAACTTTTTCAATACTAATAACAAAGCCATTAAAAAAGGCAATATATGAATTTTAATTATGAAAAATTATCCATCTTTTAACTCAAGATGCTTTCATATTTTTAAAAATCTAACCTTTCATTTTGTTATTTTAAATATTCTTTTAAAGTGTTTAGTTATTTTGACTGGCAGTAGTCTTCTTTGAACCTTAATTTCATTTGTGTCTTTGAATTACAAATTAAAATAGGTTAATTTTATATATTCTTTATCTTGACCTTGTAACAATTCTGTGTACAGCAATACATATTTTTTTATTTTTTTTATTTTTACAATCAGTATATTTTACATTAAAAATAAATAGAAGTAAATCCTAAAGAAATAGTTATTTGAAAATTTGGAGACAAACAATTGCAAAAAAAAAAAAAACCACTTAAGTCTAAGATTTTTTTTTTTTTTTTAAAGTAACATCAAATTTAATGCCAACTGTGATGGAGGGTAAATAAAAATTAAACTGGTAAACTTTCAAGATTGTAAAAAATTAAATAATTATTTATTGACATATTTATAGTTAAATCATGAGAGATTTAAGCATCTTCAATAATAAGTTAAACAATTCTATTCAATTTACCAAGTGAAATTTCCTTTGTTGAATTGAAAATATATTGTTAAATTTTTGACTGTGAGTCCAGTTATTGTATTAATCCACTAAAATATATTCAATTCAGCATAATTAGAAGAAAAAATAATTTGTATTATTCAATTCATTTCAAAATAATTACATTAAATCATAAAACTATTAAGCGTATATAAAATCTCATTGGAGTTATTGAAAACATTCTCTTCAATCTTCTTCAAGTCCCATAATATTTTTGACTTATAAAATATTGAGTGATCTTCATATTCCTGGAACATCTTTAAAAATTTTTAGCTTTTTATATCAAACTATGTACCACGTTGACAACATATCACATTATTTTATTTTCTTATTCATCCAATAAACATATTGTCTTGAAAATTAATATTAGGCATATATATTTCTGAAGGCCATGAGAGTTTTAATCTATTTGTGTAATTTGCTGACTAGGGCAACTTTTATATGGTAGCACATCATAACCTTGCTATTAAGCAAATATTGCCATTATATGAATTAATGTTGTCCATTTTCAAAATGGGGATAGGCTTATAAAGAATTGAAACAAGGACAAAATAAATATATTGTTTATTTTAATATATATATAATGATAGTCAAACATAAATTAAAACCGACACTGTTGTAGTAAATTACTATCAAGCAAAGAATTATTATAATTTGCAAGATGTTACTGTATTGAACATAATATATTTTAGGTGATATGATGAAATAAAGGGTGAGCTTATGACAATTTAAATGCTAAAAATACTTATTTGCAATTAAAAATATCACATGATTGTACTTATTTTTATTTTGTGTTTTCAAATAACTAAATGTAAATCATGCTTAGATTCTAATATAGAATGAACTAAACAATGAGAGTAATATGGTAATTTTATTTTGTATATATTAAAATATTATTTCATTATCCAAATTATTTATTTATATTTTTAAAATCTTATTACAATGAAATTATAATCCTGCGTATCTATTCGTATTTTACTTATTTATTAGTAAATTATAACAGGAACTAAATAGTTTTAATATATATATAAATTAAATTTTCGATATTAATTCAGAATTTGTTCTATAGATTGTACTTTATTCTCTTTCCAATACGTGCAGCATTATTATATTAATTATCTTTTAATTTAATCTTTGAAATCCAAGTTACGTGAATTATGAATTGTATTATTAAAAAAAAAAAAAATTATCAAATCGTAATTTTGATGTATATACATTAAAAAGTAAATAAAATTTAAATTAACACAGTAATTTGTGGTAACCAGCGATGTCTTTTTTAACTTTAAAAAATGATAAACCAAAACAAATTTTACATAACTAATTTACTTTTAATAATCCGCTCTTCTAATAGTAACCACTCTTCTAATACCAGCCAATTTTCTAGACCAGATTTTTAGTATTAGCATTTGTCATTAATAATAATAATTATAATCTAATGCAGAAGTTAATTGTTTGGGGTGACATGCGATGTCTGATTGGCAGATTGACCACCAATCCAATAATTTATATCTTGCTATTATACTGTTCTAAATAATTATTTTCAAGTCATTAATTTTAAAAGCATAACAAGAATAAAGATGAAAGATGACTACTTTAAAAAAACTAAATATTTATCACTGACTAAAACTAATTGCCATAAAACTAATACTGCAATTTTAGTTTGAATTATCATCTGACATCAGTTTATTATTTAGGTATGCACAGATGATTTTAGCGTGGAGTAATATGCAATAGATTACTGCACACAATATTCTGTATGGTTTGGTTAACTAAAAAATTAAAGATCCACGGATTACTGCTCCAACTATTCAAATTTCTGCATTAAACCATCCGGATTATTTCTTCTATCAATTAAAAAGAGATCAATCAATATTATAACTCAAAAGCAGGTTTCTGTGTCTGTTTAAAGCTAAGGCAGATATCACAAATTACTGTAACATATTATATAAACATATACCATTTATAACTTTTATTTAGCAAAATTATTTTAAAACAATTTTTAAAAATAATTATCTTTTGTTATTTTATTTTTAAAATATTCTATTTTATAAAATTACAATATTTCAGTCAGAATGAAAAAAGTCTGCTCTTAACATGTCGTTATTCTGATTTTAGCTTATTATTATTTTTTTAAGTATAAAAAGACAAAAAATAGTTATGAAATATAAATTACAGACTAAAAAATATGAACTTGATTTTTCATTCTATTTGAAATGTTTTAATTTTAAAAAATATTTCACGATGCCACAATTTAAATAAACGAAATGTATTATTTATTTATTTTTTTTAAAAAAAATTGTTTAATTAATTAGTGTGAAAAATCCTTACTGATGTTTATGCACACATGCACATATTTTAATATAATATCTTATGGTTTGGTTTTTAAAAAAACAATTTTAAATGCTTTCCCTTGAACTATATCTTTATGGATATATATTGAAATAATAAAAATAATAGTTTGAAAACAATTTAGTCAAGCGTTGGTGGCCCAGCGATTAGCATAGCTGTTTGACTCTAATTCGCTTCCCGGTCAATGCTTTGACATATAAAAAAAACAAAAACAATTTATATAATAATTTTAAAATACATTTTTTATTAAAAACTAATTCTCTACTAATTTGCTTATAGTCCTTATCAGAAAAATTGTATATGTGATATAAAGTAGTTTCTTCTTAAATAAAATTAGAAATTTATATACAAAAATATATAGTAAGATTAGAAAGAGAAATTATTATTATTATTATTATTTACAATTATTACATCTATATCAAATATTAAGCACAGCAACATTCATCATCATCATCATCATTAACTATTATCAATCCACTGCAGGATGAAGGTCTCTCCAAGTTCAATCGGCAACATTAGTAACAGTTATTTAAATTCTTATATTAAATTATTACAAGCATTTTTATAATGTAAAGCCAAATGAATTAATATTATTTCTGCTCCAATTGTGAAGCAAAAACAATGGTAACATAAGAATTTCCATTCATTTGCATACATTGATATCATACATTTTTGTTTATTAATACTTGTAAATAAAAGATAACTTGTAGATTCGTGTAATGTTATATTGAAATTAAAAAAACAAATGAAAGCAACTGTAAATTAACAGAGATTCTAATGTATTATAATGTGAAGAATGTAAAAATAAATAAATATTCTTATATATCATTATACATAAAAATTTAAAAGATAAAACATAATAATAAAATATAATACAAAAAATGGTGTTAACCTTTTCTATTATATATATATTATGTAAAAATAGTATGAATTATATTTTTGAAATTCCTGCTAATGTATTTTTAAGACAATCAGTGTTATGTAAATAATTTGTATGATACAAAATATAGGCTATGATGAATATCTTTGAATTATCGAGTATAAATTGCTGCCATTAGTGCTTAGTCATTTGATTAAGATATGCTATAAAAATAAAGCATTTGAAAATAACAGGCATATTTTATGTAATGGACTGGCTGGGATAAATCACATTTGATTTTGTCATTTTTCTGGAAAAAGCTAAAATGTGTTGAATTTAGGAAGTTCATATGCCTAGAATTCTGAAACTTTTATATCCCACAAATAGTTTTCCTCCTATTATTTCTTTACAATTCATAGTTATTAAATCATTCTGCAGAATTAATACATTTCTTACTTTTTTCTATTTTAATGAAGCTATTTAATAATTCCAATATCCTATCATTATATTCATAATTTTTGTTAACATCCTAAACAACAACAACAACAACAAAAAAGGTCTTTACTTTTTTTTACTTATTTCACTTTCATATTTCTATTATCCTCCTTATAATTTTTTTCATCCTTTTTCAACATCTTATATTCAAAACTAAATATTTAATAATCTCTTTTCCAGTTTCACATAAACTATATCTACAAGTCAAATTTTTAAGAACATTTTTCTTTTTTTATTAACATTCACAAGCTTCTGTCCTTACAACAAACAAAAATAAGTCTCTTCTATTGTTATCTTATATCCTTTTATATTTTATATACATTTTTATTCTTATATAACTTTAAATTATATTTTATCATATTTATTTTCTGTAAATCTATTTTTTTCTAACCCTTTTACCTATTCCTCTTCTCTCACTTTTCATAATTATGGACTTAAGTTTTCTAAACATTTAACCACTTCTTATTCAAAAATAAAATATTTCTCTACTAATTTCATATATCACAAAATCTTTCTACCCACTTTGTTTACAAACTTATCCACTTAATCCAATTAAACGCTATTTTTACTAAGCTATTTTGACTTATATAATGTAGCAATCAAAGATTTTTTTATGTGCTTTTACTTTTTCTCTTTAACAAAAAAAATCTATTTCATTTCTCTTATAATCACCGAATTAATTGTCCACAATTTGTCACCCACTTAATATCCACTTATTTTCAGGGATGAGGGTGAGATTTTGTCTAGAAACCTATAAATCTTTTGTTCAATATATAGTATTTCCAAATATTAAAGCAAATAACATTTCTTCTCAAATTATTAGTATTAATATTCATACATACACCATCTTGTTACAAATCATATAAAACTAATTTAATAATAATAAATTATATAAACTGTATTTAAACTATTATTTTTAAAATTAGAACATATATTATACATTAGGTTTAAGTAAATATATCTAAATTTATGCAAATATTTATTTATTTATATTATACATTATCCCAAAACAGAGGTAACTTTAGAAAAATCAAATTTTCTACCTTCTGCCAGTACGATGTCTACTACAGACACATATATGCCAAGTTTAGCAAGCAATCTTTCATCTCAAGGTCAAGGTAAAATCAAATGTAAAATCACCATAATATTCCTAACCCTCCATTGCCTACACTATTACCTTATGCAATCCTTAAAGTGAACGACACTTGTAATTAAAAGCATTTATTAATTGATAACACCTGCACCTTATCATTACTAACATTGATAAAATCATCATTAGATTTTCATCTTTATATCTTAGTAGCAAAAATAGACAACTAATGCTATTTTTTTCAAATGGAAACTTTTAAAATGTTTAATATTATTATAAAATATTTTAAAAAATAAATAACCAAAAAGAAAAGCAATTGTTTGGAAATTTAGTTTTTCAACAGCCAAAATATATAAATGTAATTAAAATGAATTACAGTCTTAGAATTGATAAAAATGGACCAGAATCTTGATATCTATATATAAGTATAAATTCTTTCATCAATTGCAAAGTTTTCAGTTAATTTGTTTTTACAATTAACTCAACAATTTTTATCTGATTGTCCTATATTAAGCTATGATTAGAAAGATACTCATTTTCTAACCAATATCGAATAGTGAATTGAGTTGTCTATAGGATGACTATGAATATATATATATGATTCATGTAATTTAATGATAATTCTACTATAACAACATGGCTAATTAGCATTCTTAGTATATCTTCAGGATTTATTGATTTTAATTAGTATTTACCTTGTGGCTTCTGGAATTGAAAAAGAAATATTTGTAATGTAATTTAATGTATGCTGAATGTAAAAATCAATCAAGTAATAATAATAATAAAGTAAATTATTTTATCATAAAATTTATTGAAAATATAGCTATTATGTAAAATATGAATAATAGTTTCTATTTAAATTTATATATCCCTTGTTATTTAAAACAAGAGAATTAAAAATTGAAATAAAGAAAATCCATTATACTGTTTTTTAATGAATAATTTTATAAAAAGTAATATCAATTTATAATAATGATTACAAAAAAATATTTAAAAAAAGCCTTTTAGCACAGTTTTAGACTCTTCAATGTTAAACATTATCATTGCATACAGAACGATATTTATTATTTTATAATAAAAAGAAAAATAATATTAATTAATGAAGTAAAATGTGGTGAATAAAAATAAATTTATGATACGGAATTAAAATTGTTAGAAATTTAATAAAGGTTAAAATAGATTAATTATATAATACAATAATATATAGCACAGATAAAAACATACTTTATACAAATTTATATTGTAATGATCAAAAATGTACAGCTAAAATGAAAATCGCTCATGGGTAATCTTCATGCAGCTCCAGATTCCGAATGATCACAAACTGTTTCTTCTTATATTCAACTAAACTCAGATAAAAGAGACTCGTATTTTAATTACCATTATTGATTACAATAAATGACAAATGCTAGAATAATGAGAAATTACGATTTATTTATGAAAGCACACAATCACAAAACAAATAATAACACAATTGACAGAAAACCTGAGGAAACATCAGCCTATTAGTCTTTTACCTGGCATTGATTTTAGAATAATAACACTTAGTGATCTATTGTTTTATTTAACTGCCCCAGCTAGTTTGATGAAAAATTCATATTGTTTAATTATGCACAGACAATATATGGCTCTAAGCATCTTAATAATCCCTGGATAAATCTAGACTTGTTATAAAGACCAACTGTAACTACTAATATCTATTAATATAATCCACTTTAAGACATTAATTTTACAAGCTTCAGGATAAGCTAAATTCATTTAATAAATTATACTATTAGAAGAACTAAGCTAACATAAATCATTTCAGACTGTAATGCTTGGAAAACTAATACTAAGCGACCCAAATAAGGGAAACAAAATATCATGTGAGCCAGATGCTCTTTAACATATGTTTTAATACAAATCAAATAATTATCATCAAATGCTCAGATAGGAATCATGCATCTACCTGGAATTAGTAATTGAAACTTACAAACTAGCTGATAGGAATAGGCATCTACCTGGTAAATAACAATAACAAGAAGAAATGTAAGTGGCAGGAGCAACATCTGCATTATACTTATTTATAAATAACCAAAGAATATATATAATGCATATATATGGTAGGTATGGATGTCTACTAGATAAATACTACTCAAACTAAGTTACTGTGTGTGAGCAGCAGGAAAATACATCTGCTTCACACTCATTTTTGGACAAGAAACTTTTATATATACAAAACAGCCTAAAATAATAGTACATTAGTTCAAGAAAATTTAATACATATAAATATCCTTTCCCATGTCTGCCTATTTCAGACCTGTAAAGGTATTTTGTCTAAAACTATAAACTTAAAATAAGAATTAATAATGATCATTTCTATTAGCCTACAATATATTAAGAATTAGAATAATAAATAGAAAATAATCTTTCTTAATTTATTTAATTTGTCTTTGCAGCCCTTTATTCTATTCAGAGGCCATTAATCCACATTATTACAATATCAAATCACTATCTCATACTAACAATAATTGTTATAAACAATAAAATCACAAACTCATATAGTAGTGATCATTGATTGTTGTTAGACAAGATGGATTATAGGAAGTTTGGTATTTGAATTATTTACAATAATGAAAAAATTGTTATTCTAATTTTTAATACATTGCAGGCCAGTGGAAATGATCATTATTAATGCTTATTTTAAAATAATTAACAAAATAATACTAAAGAAACTTTAGCAATTGGCCAGTGTTTGCAATAATTAGCTAGTTGTTTTGTTATAAATATTTCTTTTAATGTTACACTGTTTGAACTGTGGCATGATTAATAAATTAAGAAAGCTATCATTATTCTGATTTTTAAACACACACACATATATATAAGACATATTTTGCAGGTTCATCCATGTTAAAAAATTTAAATAATGATATACCAACATTTTGACTTGATCACACAAGTCATCCACTGGGTGATAAAAGGTAGAAAGACAGTTGTAGAGGCACTACAATCACTGATTTGAAAAAAAAACGTTAAAGCCTAAGGATTCAATCCCCCTTGAATCTCATGGTGTTTATCAAATCTCATGTAAAAATTGTAAAGCTTTTTACATAGGTATAAGGAATCATCACATCAGTGTTAGGAGAGATGAGCATGCTAATGCAGTTAAACAACACTCATCATCATCACATTCTCACTCCATACTATAGATTTAGGTCATAAAATTGATTTTTCTAGTACCAGGATCATATCCAGATGTGATAATCTCTACCAGTACAAAATTAGAGAAGCCATTGAGATATTTAAAAGGCCATATTGTATCAGTAAATGAGATGATACATGGAAACTTCCTCCTATTTGGAAAGATTTTTTTAAAAAAATATTCTTAATTTAACATTTTTGCTATTGGTGAAACTTTAACATTTTTTTTTTCAAATCAGTGATTGTAGCACCTCTACAACCATCTTTATACCTTTTATCAACCAGTGGATGACTTGTGTGATCAAGCTGAAATGTTGGTATATCATTATTTAAATTTTTTAACATGGATGAACCTGCAAAATATGTCTTTTATATATGCAACCCGTGAAAATCTTCATATCAACATATATATATTTACATCAAATAAATAAAAAAAAAATTTCAGTGGAAATAAAATATACAGATATAGAAGATTAAATATGTAATGTTAGTGAAATAAAGTTATAATAGTATATAATCAAAGTTCGTACAAATTACTCTTTTCATCATTAATAGTTATTTTTTTCTGAATTCAGGTATCTGTAGACTTTTTGTAGCACAGTATGTATAACATAGCTATGTTTGCTGGTATTTTGCAAAGCTTCTGAAATTGTTCTTGCTGACTGAAATCATCTTCATTAATACATATTTCTATTTTATTCAATGGGCAGAATCTGAAGGTGTTTCTCTCATGGAATTATGGCTGGTCTCTTCTTCAAATCTATAGACACTTTTGAAGTTATGTGGCATACAGTTTGCATATAATCTGGACACAACAATCAAGGTAATGGTTGTTTAGTACATCACAACAACTTCTCTACTTTATGATGGAACTAAATTCACACTTTTCTGGCTTTGCTACAGTGGAGTAGACAGTGCATTTCTCTACTTTTTCATGATATGACAGCCAATTGCAATAATATTTTTAATTGCAACTTTGATGATCAAGACAGAATTTGTGGACAAATAGTAATAAAGAATCAAAGCATAAACATAAGTGTAATAATTCAATCTTCACTGAGCTGCCTTAATCAGTTTTCATTATGGTTCACTTTCATATGTATATTCGTTGGTTGCAAATTAGTCACTTCATTGTGGTCTATAGGATATTAACCAATTACAGATTTTACAAAATTAGTTTTGCAAAGAGATTATAACAAAATAAAAGATGTTTTGATTAAACAACATACGATATTTATCTCCAAATTAGTCGATTTGATTATTTAGAATTTAATAAAAAAATATCTACCTACAAATTGTCAATTAATAAAATATTTTGTTTTAAATTACTTAAATCAGTTTAGGATTAATGAGGCCTAATATATTATCTGTCTAGCAAAATGTTGAAAAAAATTTAATTTAAAATTCCTTTTTAAATTATATATATGAAGCACATATATATTGCTTCAGTATATACTATCTAAATGAAAAAATATAATAAGATAGTATATATATCAATTTATGTAAAATATGTTTTAATCTGTGCTATGTATTATTATGTTATATAATTAATTTATTTTAACGTTTATTGAATCTTAAATTTATTTCTTATTCATATTTTATTTTAATAATTTATTATTATTTTTGTTTCTACTATAAAATAATAGATGACATTCTATATGTAATTCTTTTTTGCAAATAATCTTCTGAGATCATTGCTACAAAGACTGTTTGCTTATTGTCTAAGAGTGGAGAGAAAATTGTGATCAAGGGAGAGATTTAATTGGATTTAGAAAGATAGGGAATTGATAACATTTAGACTGTTTAGATTTGCCATTTTAAATATGGAAGTATATAAAAAAAATTCGTTTTTGTTGTGTGTACATTAATGTAAGGAGATTTTTGTAAGATTAGTTGGATTTTAGTAAGTTTTCTACTAATGAATTTTTTTAATTTAAGAAAGGAAGTGGTTTATTTGAGAAAGAAGATAACATTTTGGGGCAAATCGATTGCCATTAAAAGAAAGTAAGGTTTGTTTCCTTTTGTATAAAGGGATTTGAAGAGTAGAAGAGAAAGCATAAAATTAAATATAGAATAGGGGGCTTGAAAAATAAGGAATACGGATTGCATTTGTATCCCACAATGCATATATAATGATCAGAAAGAAATTAGGCATGCTGTAATAGAGTGTACTGTATGTAATGAGGTTTAACACTTGAAATATTTAAATAAGACTTAGAATTCTAACATTATAAAATGTCTCATTGACCACACAGTTTGAAAATAAAACAAAATTATTTAATTTTTATTATAAGATGCAATAAAAAGTATATACAATAAGATATATTTTTTCAATGATGTAAATAAATATTATTGTTAAAGAGGATTAAATATATATAAAAATTAAAAAAAACAGAGCAGTTAAAAAGTAGTTATTTAGGAGGAATTTTTTTCAGATAACACAAGTGTTTTCTTGAAGGCTTCCAAATCTGATTCAAAATTTAAATATGCTCTGCTTCTTATCACTTGAGATTATCATTACTCATAATTTACACAAGTCGCTGAAAAAACACCATGATTACCTGTCACAGTGGTACAGACAGTCTTCTAGTTATATATGTGAACCATTTTGCAATTTTATGCATAAGTTGAATTTTATTCTTCAGATTGTTTTCCATAATTATATTATAAAATAAACAAAATAAGGATTGCAATCTATTTCAAAATATGTTCTCATACAAGGAGTGAGATCTGTGTAGTCTTCAATATTAAATATTTCAAATTTTCTGTATTTTATATATGCTGTAAATTGTTTATATAAAAATAGATTTACATTACATAGAGAACAGCCTGTCATTTTTAATTTTTATTCATAATTGCACAAGTTCTAATTAAGTTTTTTTACACTAGCTTTTATTGTCTTATGCTAGTTGGTACACATGAGAACTGCATTTTTCCACTCACAAATTTACATTTTTACTAAACCCTTTTTAAATCTCACTTTAATCACACTTATTAGATGCTTATCTTGTCATTAGATAGTTTACTTTAGTTTTATTTATATTTTAAAATGTAGCTCTATTCTAAATTTAAATTTTGCAGATATCATTTATAATAGCAATTTATACTTTTGTAGAGATATGAATTTTAAAAGTCTTATCTGAATTATTTTTTATATATTCTGCATGATGGTATAGTGTAGTCAATCTGTATATTATGAAATAACAATATTTAAAGAAGATTACTATTATACATACTGTCATATATTATTGGACTAACATTAAAACTAATAGTTTTGATATCAATGTTACATACTCTAATTAAATACACTATTAATGAAATGTAAAAAGATTTTACTTAAAATTTAAATTTTTACCTAAACAGCACATACTGAAATAATGAAATTGTTTGGGTAAAAATGTGAATTCTGATGCAATTTTGTTCCTTGAACTGATAAAACCTAAATATTATTTGCTAACAGCATTTGTGTCATTGTTTAATAACATTTTATTATCATAGGTATATATATATATATTGAACCGGGTTCAATATGAGAGTTTTATTTTGGTTTAAACATTGTTTATAATAATTTTTTAAAAAAAAACATGGGAACATACCAACCTTTCAAGCAGAGAGAAGAATACCATTGATAGCAGAGCCATCAACTATACCCATGGTTATATCAAGTTTGCAAAGCATAACACGATCACATTTCTAGACCATGGCCCACCTTGACTGCTGGATTCAAACCCCTGCCATCCAAAGCATTTTATTTGTTTTGAGGATCAACCTCAGGCACCAGACAACCATAGGTTACATGATCAGAATGCTTTAGATGACAGGCATCCAATCCAGCACTTGAAATGTCACATGACTAGCTCATATTCTGTCTCAGGATCCAGCACATTATTTTAACACATAAAATAACTGTACATTAATTTACTGGTGACACAGTGTCAAGAGAGAGAAAAAAAATAAACAAATAAAAATTAAGCACACATTATTATTTAATTATGCACACATATATTTAACACCCTATAATACTAATAAATTTTACATAAGAAAATTTTAAATGATTACTTTAGGCTATAGTTATAATAGTCCTTCATCAATTAAAATTCATTTCATTTAAAATAAAGAGTCTAGACTGTGATCAGAATATGTTTAAAGTGTCTTTACTTAGGTTTTTATTTATTGACCTTTTGTTTCTCCATCGATGGTTTCTTGGGGTTTGTCTTCTTTTCTTTGGATCAATAATGGGAGAGAGAGATTAGTGGAAGCATCAATTCACTAACTAGGCATTTGTTCTGGGTATTGGTTCAGGTGAACACAGTTGATTTGATGAAGGACTGAAGTTTTAGCAATACATGTTGCTATTTGTGATGTCTGCACTAAAGTAGTCCACAACAGTGGTCTACTTCTGCACTTAAAGTTCTCCAAACTCAGACTCTGCATTTTGAATTCTATTCTACAGATACCAATCTGACTATAGCAATAATATAAACCTGACTGAAGAACAATAGCCAAGTCATTCTTTATATACTTTTTTCTCTTCCATTGTTTTAATTTTTATCATGACTAAGATCGAGTTTAATTAATTCTTGCATTTTTCAGCTATCTAATCTCATTTTGAGATTAATCTAACTATCTGAATCATTTGATGAAGTAGTTTGTGTGTTTTTAATTAATTTGTTAGTTCTACTTTTTATTTTATCAAACAGTAATCTTTTACTAATTACATTTTGAAAGTTTTACTAACATTTATTTTTGAAGACTAATTTTTAGTCTGATTTCACATTGGCTTATTTTATACATTATAAAAGTTTTCTTTACAAAAAGAGAGAGAAAAAAAAGTTTTTTAAATCTTTTTCTAATTCTATTTCAGATTTCTCCCCCATCTGCTCTTTACAAATAGTTTTATTATATTTTAAAATCAAAATATAAGCAATCTTTTTATTTTATTTTTAAAACTATATTTTTAGAACCACTTCTTAATTAATTATTACTTTTGGAATATTCTCGTTTATTGGATTTTCTTTCTTTCTTTTTTTTAAAATAAATTTGATCATTTATTTTTAAATGAAAAAATATGTAATGCGAGCTATCCACTAGTGTTACAATATAAATGTATTAAATCATTAATTGTGAACAAATTATTGTTTCCAAGTGCAAATTATAGTGTAACAGCCAAAAAGTAATAAAACAATAAAATATGCACGATGTATTGTTGAGGCAAACTCTCCATCTTTTATCTATGGGAGTGCCTTGACAACAGATTGTGGATATTATTTTGCTTTAAGTTTTGTTTGTAATGCTATGAATTTATGTATATATTGGCAAATACTTTTCTGAGCTTTCTTAAGTATGAAGTTAGGCAAAAAACCATTTATACAGAGCACAATCAATAGGTAGGATAGGGATGATTGTGATCATTATGATGGTTATTTATGGTGTTTAAAATTGCTTAATAATATTTTGGTAACAAAATATTTATTTTCTTCATGAGATTAGTGACTGCATACTCAAAAAAGTTCTGGGTCTAATTTTCTAATAACAAAAAATCATTAAATTTTAAAATAACCAATGAAAAAGAAATGTAGCAAAATTGTAATCTATAGATGGGAATCATATAATAATCCCTGCCTAAACTTTGGTGGAAACTAATTATTAATGTTTTTTTTATTTTATAAAAGTATATAATTATATACAGAGTATATTAAGATTAATTTTTTTATTATGATCATTAGCTGCAGCTACTCACAAAGAAGTACAACTTATTTTAACTTTGAAAGAACAAAAAGTAGAAATACACTAGAGATGAGGTTTGTGGTGTCTACATCAACCAGTTTGTGAATCACAAAAAATGTCCACATATAAAAGTCACTGGTTTATTATTTTATTTATTTGATATTTTGTAAAGCTGTCTTTTAACATCTGCAGCAAATTTTTTCTGAAAGATTTCAGCATAAGATATAATTATAACTCTCCATTGTATTTAATTTTCAGCCATTCTCAGCCATATCTTTTCTAGGAAATCAATATTGCATTTCGTTATAATGCCATTGATACAATATTTGTAATTTAAATGGATCTCCATTATGCTCAAGTTTATTTTAAAATATTTTTTTAGGAAATCTCATATTTTTTCATTCATTTCATATGTTCCATCCAATGAAGATCACATACAAGTTGAAGAACCCTTTTGATTAATATTATGATCTTACCATCATATTTTTAGAATTTTACATTTCAAAATGGAAAATTTTCCAATGCCTATATGTTATGTTAACAGAGGGTCCAAGCCTGACTTTTGTACAATAAATTTGGTAAATATCATTAATTTAGTTACAGGAGTTATTTCATTGTGATGAAATATATTACCTTCTAACTTTTTGAAGCAACAGCACATTGGAATCTATGTTGCATCACAATATGTAAACCTATCTTTTTATTTATAAAACTACTGAGATATTTACATTGGTTTGCAGTCTTAAGTTGATAACAATTAAAGCTAAAAATTGTTGAGGATTTTTCTTTCATCATTGGCTGATAAAAGAACTTAAGGTTTTTGAACCTTAATTATTAAACCAAAGTATTTCCTTGTATTCAGAACATTAAGCACATTCTGCAGATCATCTTTTGAACTGGAAAAAATAGCACAATCATCATCACACTGTAAACTCCAAGATGATGGAGTTCTTGTTTTTCTTTTCTTTTATTGATTTAAATTAAAAATTCTAACAATAAATCTGTATTGTATCCTGATCCCTGTTTGATTAGGCTGCCTATACCCAATTTCAATGACCACTCTCATAAAAATTGAAAATAATGTTGGAGCAAGTACACATCCTTGTTTAGCATAAATTTTTTTAAAAGACCTTCTTTATCATGTAGAAGTTGCATAAGATGAGTAACCTTTGTTTTTCAACTAACCTTTATCCATACTACAGACTTGTTTGAAATGCTTTGAACAGATTATTAAAAGCAATATATAAACCTTTTTTTCTGACATTTTATTATATATGCCTGACAAAAAACCATATTTATAATAATTCTCTAAAATTATTTTGAGCCTTTAATAATTATATCTCTCTGATAGCAAACAACCTATTAATAAAATAAAATATCTTCGCTGTAGTCAATAATAATATTATTTCATGATAATTATTATTTTTAAAAGTGAGAAATAAGGAGCATCATTAAAATCAACACAACTCCATGTATCCATATATTTATTGCTTGAATCTAAAATATAACCCTTCACCAAATATCTTGTCAAAATCAGCAGTCTTTTCATTTTTTACTATTATAAAAAGATATTTTAACTTCTCTAAGCTGAACATTTTTTTGTCCAAATCTACATGTATTGCTAAAAGTCATAATCTCAATTCTTGTCTTATTATTCAAAAGAGAGTTAAAATACTTTTTCCATTTCTACCAAATATCATTATTATCATATAAGAAAGTTTCATTTAAATTTAATTGTTTCTAAGATTCTAAAACCACCTAAGTGCTTTACAAATGTGGAAGGTTTGTAATTGCTTTTACATTTCAATTTCAGTGATTTTGACTGATTTGTCTCGTGTGGCGGGAGGGGGTCTACCATTTCTAAAATTAAGCAATTTTTAGCGAATATTAAAAAAAAAATTATCAATTGCAGGTTTCTTGGTGGTTTTGCAGCATCACCTGGTGGCTCATCCAGTATGTGAGAAAAGTACCAATTATTCTTAATCTGATATTTTCTAATCTGAGAAAGTTAGAGAATTTTATATTCCAAGTTAAAGATATTGCCACTATATTTATTTTTAAATGATCAAAATTTCTCTAATAATGGGTAACTCAGTTTTATCATCTTGAGAAAAAATAACTTTATTTCACAAAAAAAAAAAAAAAGGCCAGACCTTTCCCTCCTCTGTCTAATAATATATGAATGTTTATTTACTAACTAATATTAAATGGCTAGATGAATTTGTCATGGTTCAGCTTCCTAAAAAAATTCTATGCCTGCTTATGATCTGAAATTTTTTTCAAAATTAGACCTAGCCTAAATTCTGCATCCATATGATGGGTGTAAAAATGGGACACACTGATATTCTGTTTTAATTAAAGGAATGACTGATTACAGTTATTATATCTTAAACACAAGATTAAATAGGAAGAGAGCAATCAATAATTTTAGGGATATAATGAATCATCTATAAGACAAATACCTCTCCAACAACATCTTATAAAGGATCAATGGAAAACAAAGCAATATTCATTATGCTTTCCAATTAAAGTATGGTTAGTTTTATGATGATTTTCTATCCTTGTTTTATCCTTTAGCTAAAAATAACTAAATTTTCATTTACTATCATTATTGAAAGTTATTTGTGTCAACTGCCTGAACAAATAATTATCAGACAAGATCAAAAAATAATTTATTTTTTTAGTTTTAGTTAGACTTTTTCCTCCAGTTAAGATTTGCAGGCTACTTACTACTAGAAGTAGAAAGTGTTGTTAAAAATTAACTATTTTTATATAATTATACGTATAGTAATTATTGGAAAATTTATACTTTCTGTTAAAGCAAGCATCTTCTATCATTTTCATTTTAGTTAAACACCCATTGATGTGACTATTCTTATAACAACAGTACTATTAATTTTATTAGATAAATTCAACTCCTTAAGTAATCAAAACTATATAGAACATTTCTTTAATAGCATTCTTATAGCATTTTGAGCATTCAGAATGTGTTGAGAAATTAAAATTATAAAATTTAAAAAATAGTTACTTTTCAAACACAAATATTTCTTAATAATTATCTTTGAAAAGATTAATACATATTTATTACTACAGAAATATTATGAAAATGATAAACGATAAACCTTGCATTCTGGGGAAAAACTATAATGAAAACTTTTATAGAAGAGAGTTTTGATTTTACTCTGGTTTAGCTTAGTGGTGGAATCAAGAGCTAAAAATTCCTCAAACAATTTTTAAAAGTAATTATAAAAATCTCTCATTTTGATTAATTAAAAAAAAGTATTGCACTCAATGTTTGATGTTCAAATAAAACATGAAATCCTGGGATTCAATAAGATGTAGACAAATAATTGCTCCATTATTAAATACAATGCTTCAAATAAAGATAATAATAATATTAGACTAAGGCTAAAAAACATCCAGAAACTAATTAAGAAATTATGACTTTCAATGTTAAATAAAGCAGCACACAGTCTCAAACAATAGCTAAAATTTGAATATGACTGTTACTAATGAAACATTCAAAGATTCTTTATATTCATTAAAATTATGTCCATGTTTTCTTAATAATGTAACTTAACAACTATCATTTAAAACTGCCTAGTCTGTGGATGGAAAATATTGATTATTAAATATATGATTTAACAATACAATACACTGATAAACATCTGAACAAATTTGACAATTTTTCAGGTGATTTCTAGAAGAGATTATTCTGGCATTTAAGATCTTTGCAAGATAATTTAAAATTGATTGAGAGCTTTTAAGTCATTATTAAACCTATTTAATTAAAGCAGAAATTGAAGTCACAATGAGAGTGATGTAATATTCTTTCAGTAGTGTTTTGCAAAATATAGACCAGATAAATAATACATATTATGTATGTGGGGAATTTTTGGTTTAAAGCAGTATAATAAAATGTGTAATGATTGAAGCACATGTAAAGATATTTTATAATTATCATGCCTATTACTATCAAAAATATAATTACACACATTCCTTCATAAAGAAAACTTTGTAAAACTGATAAATAAGTCAGCTGAGCTATTAATGTGGATGGGAACTAATGACAAATATTCTTATACAATATATAATTTATGGAAGTTTAGCAGTAAAATGATAAAAGATATATATAATGAGCACTTAATTGTAGCATGGGTGCCTATTAATATTATGTGGAGCAAAAGTGTTTATGTAGATCATGTTATCATTGAGTATTTTGTAAATTAAAGTTTTTGACATGCTATTTTGAATAATATAAAGAATTGAAAAAATTATGAGTAGCACTCATGGCATCAAAAAGAGAATATTAATGAATTTAAGTATTTATTAAAGCCTTTAGGCATTTGGTTTTTTACTTGAAACTGTTTTCCAGCTAATGAATTGTATCATACTTCATAAGAGTCATTAATATCTTCTTTTGAGATATGTAAAGAATTGAGAAAATTAACAGCAATTTGATTTTTTTTTTGCGATATCAAATCCTTCAGAACAATTAGTTTACATGAAATAATTTTGCTCATTTATGCACAACTTGATTTTTATTCATAGGCATATAAAATTTTTATTGAACTTGGTTCAAAAGTAAACAACCACTCTAAAGATTGCACACAATCAGTGTAAAAATTATCCAATCTGAAATTACATTTGTTGGATTAGTTACTGAAGAAACATTGGAATTCACATTAATTTGATACAAATATGCTCTATTCACATTTTATCAGATGGTAGAGTAATAATAATAAATACAATAATGTGAAAGCTAAACACCTTCAAACAGATACGCTTTAAAAATGCTTACTTGACAGCCAATCAGATGGAATAATGGCATCACATGGGACTCTAAATTCTAAAATACAATCCAGAACTATTATAGTGATGTCTGGCCACTTCTGCAACATTAAAACTATTTTTACAATAAAAAATGATGTGTTCTTTAATATTATTGTTAAACTAAAGTATGGCTTATGTGTTTTCAATGAAATTTTTTTATATTCATGAACTTTGTGTTTTATATTGTTATAATTGTTTTAGTCTCTTTTTATTTATAATCTAACTTGAATTGTTTCATTTTTGAATTTGAATATGTTCTCATAAGTATTTGCACTGTTCAAAGCAATTATTGCCATGTAACATTTTTTTTTTAATTCATGTATGTATTTTTTTGAATGTATATATTATAAATATGTTTTGTTGTTTATTAAAATATTTTATTTAAAACAAAAATAAGCTTTTACTTAGAATAATATTTTCAGAAAGTCTTTTTAAAATAGCAAAGGTGATTTGTAAGGCAATGAAAATAGCAGTGTTTTTAGGAACATCTTTCAATTTACTTCAGAAGACAAAAGTAATTTATTTTTGACATGAAAGAGAATTCACTGGGTTTCATGGAAAAGAGTAGCTTGAGTAAGAAATATGAAAACTGTAGTGAAAAAACTTTTATTCAGCTAATAAATACATTTTAGTAAAGCATCTGTTATGAGATTTTGATTCATAAGAATAGTATATGCTACAATTAATTTTTATTAATATTGTAAGTACTTTATTGCAAATAATTGATTTCATTTTCTATATATTATATATTTATTTTTATTAATAGTGCCAATGTGGGCAATAATTGCTATTGGCGTGGTTGCGCTCTTGCTGCTAATTTGCTGCTGTGCTTGTATAATCAAAAAATGCTGTTGCAAACGAAGGAAAAAGAAGGAAGGTAAAAAAGGACTTAAAGGAGTAGTAGATCTGAAAAGTGTCCAAGTCCTAGGGAATGCCTACAAGGAAAAGGTAACAAATATTACTGAAAATGATTTTTTTCTAATTTTAACAAATTATCTTTTAAATCTGGCATAGCAGTTTACAATGCAAATAAAAATTCTATTCAACAATTATAATTTTACTTTTATTTTCATTTTAATTCAATTAGCATAAAAATTAACAATGTAGCAGATATTATTACTGCTAACTAAAGTAATACATTTGAATATTAACCTCAATATGCTGCTCATATCCTCATCATAAAATTATGCCAGCATTATAATGTTATTATTTACATTTTAATTAAAATTTTAAAAAACATTTCATTTAAACAGATTATAAAAATATTATATATTGCTATTTTTAGGTACAACCTGACCTAGAAGAACTAGAGGTCAATATGGAGGATAACGAGGATGCAGAAAGTGCCAAATCAGAGGTCAAACTTGGTCGACTGCAGTTTAAGTTAGATTTTGACTTTCAACAGAATCAGCTCTCAGTGACCGTTATGCAAGCCGCTGATCTTCCAGGCATGGATATGTCTGGCACATCTGATCCTTATGTGAAAGTATTCCTCCTTCCGGATAAGAAAAAAAAATATGAGACCAAAGTGCACCGTAAGACCCTCAACCCTGTATTCAACGAAACTTTCACTTTCAAGGTTATAATCTTTTTTTATACATTCTCTTTATTTTAGCAATTTTGAAGTTTAATATGTTCATTTATATATTGCATTTTTGTCAAATATTATTTTATAAACTACTGAAATATGAATATTAGATTATGGCTTATGCTTGTTAATCCTGTTTATTGAAGTTAATTGTTAATTAGGCAAATTAATGACGATTCATAATTTGTCAATAATTCTGACCATTCATAATATTATCTAATTTAGCATCATATATTCAGAATTGTGTTAAAAATTATTATTACTTACATTGAATCAATAATTTAATATTTTACAAATTATTAGAACTACAATTTTTTTTAGTTAATTTCTAATAGTAATTTTGTTTTCTCACAAGAAGGATATTTATAACTTAGTGCCAAAAATATCAAACCAATAGTAATATAATAGCATTGTAGTGCTTATCCAAGTTCAAACTAAAAAAACACTTTTTATCTATTTGACTGCACACTTTTATGCTATTTCTGCATTTTTTCTAATTAATTAGTAATAATATAAAATGATTATTTAGTAGTGCTAATTAGCTAAGACTAATACTATTAATCTTGTCTTTGCAAATGAAACACCATTTAAAAAAAATATATATTTAATTTTTTATATTACATCTTTAAAATATTGCAAATTAGTTTATTCCATGTTTAATTATATATATGCCTATGATATCTAGGCCAAGTGTAACTTTTTTTGTCAGGTAGCTAATGCTTATTAAACAGTTAATTATCCAACATTGATACTGAAAATAGGTATGCTATGGAATAAAATAAAGACGGAAAATGTTCAAACACTTTTTTTAAAAAAATACCATTAGATCTCAAATAGTAATGAGATTGAGTGTGAGGTAAAGAATGAAATTGAGTATGAAATAGTTAAGTATTCAGAATATATGGATTAATGAAATTTTTTTTTTTTCACTTTCACCATTAATGATTTCAAGTTTATATTAAAATGAATAGATAAAATAATTTGTCTCCATAAGGCTGGAATATGTTGTACATCATCAGTTTTATTTAAACCTGTTGGTCTCTTTAATATTTCATTTGACTCCCTCATGGTTCTCAAATCATACTTTTCCAAATTAGCAAGTATTTTACCATTATCAAAATCAGATTTGTAACGAATTTCTAAAAAATGTAAATACCTGATGTATTTAACTTCTGATTAAAGGCATTTTTGTGTTTATTAATTTTGATATTGATTCATTTATTAGACTGACTTACATAACTTTTAAGCACTGTAAACATGGAATTTTATAAGCAACCTGATATTCAAAATTTACTCTGTCTTTAGATTTATGGAAAATTAACATTTTTTTTTGCTAGTGGAAAAATAGTTCTTATGTTAAAATTAGATAGTTTTCTATTGATTTTATCCCATTAATGTAATGTGAAACTACTCTACAACTAGTTCAATTATCAATTTTATCCTCTTTCTTCTTTTTAGCATCAGTGCTATATAACACATTACATATGATGTTTTTATTGAAACCATTAGAAAGTAGAATATTTTTGCTAGTTCTATTTCTTGAGTAAGATGCGCTTTATCAGACAAACTACAAGCCCTCATCAAAAGATTTTTTGTTACAGAAAATATTTGCACAGTAATCAAAAATACACATTTTAACCCAAAAATTACTTTATATATATAGTTTAAATTTCTAAGATCCAGTTATGCCATATTCTAAATTTAGCTCTTGCAGCCAATACATCTTAATATACTTACTTAAAATTTTTGATGATCAGTCATTAATATATGCATATAATCCAAAATTTATAGCAATAAACTGGAGATACAAGAGAAATGACTTGCCAATATAATGTTTATCATAATCTGGCTCAAACTTTATACCATTTGATATCAAATCTGAATACAAATAAAAGATAAAGGGTGCCCTTTTATGCTATCTAAGTCACTATGTAGACACACACACACATATATATATATAAATGACAATAAATTAAAATTTAAATCAGATTTTATTGCAGTTTTAATAATTTTTTTTTTCTGATGAGCTTTGATATTAGATAGCTTAAAATTTGAGCTGAATTATGATAATGTCAAAATTAGTAAGTTAATATTTATATATTTATCTACTTTCCATGACAATGTATATGTTTAGATTTTATATGTATGGTTGATAATGGAGGTTTGATTACATGGTACTTAAAATGAGTAGTTATTTACTTTGCCTTGAAGATTTAAATTTAGTCCAATTTTAGTAAAGCTGCAACAGTATCTCAGCTGATTTAAATTTTGTTCTTGTTATTTCTCATTTATAACACATCTGCTTATTAAATTAAATGGTAGGGAAACAGTGAACTCAGTTTTTTCTGCTCATGCTAATTGTTGTTACCATATAGTTTAAAGTTTAAACTTGATTATATTAAATGTTAGGTTAGTAAATAATTATTCACATATATGCAATAAATTAATCAATATTCAC
>JAQFVV010000723.1:93159-179952 GCA_028023455.1 Epiperipatus broadwayi | reverse complement strand
TTATTCATCAATATTCACAGTTATGTTTGCATTTTATATATAAAGCTACCACTTTAAACCAGTATTTTCAAAATATTATCCATTTGAAATTATTTTAGTATTTGCAATATATAAGTTACTGTTTTCATATATACTCCAGCAGACATTATTTTACCTGTCCATCTTATATTTAATATCTTTATAGTTTTATTTTTTAAGGATCAAATATATAAAAAAAAACTTTTAATGTTTTCATGGACTAATAAGTGGTGAAAGATTTTAATAAATGGGAATTAAGTTTTTAAAATCTAACTTAACATTTTAAGACATGATGTTTATGAAGATAGGTCTTAATTTCAGATGAGAATTAAGAGGAGATTGTAATATTTCTAATATACATACCTATATATTTTCATTGTTTTGCTCTAAACTCTTTTAAAAGTTTGAATACTAAATAAAAGTGTTTTTGTCTTTTGATTAAAAAATAGCTTAAATAATATATTATTTCAATTTGTACAACAAGTTTTTATTAGTTGTTGTGGTGAAAATATCATGGCTTGAAATTTTAAGCAGATTTTAAAAACAGAATTCTCATTTATTAGAAATATTTCAATAAATATACAGAAACAATAAACAAATTTATAGAGTAATTAAAGGAAATATACAAATAAAAAACAAATACATTAGTCTAAATAGTTGTTTAATATTTTGATCAGAGAGCTTGAAATATTTAAACATCTGTGTGATTTATATATATAGTCATCTCTTTCTGCAATGTATCCAGACAAGCTAAATTCTAATCTCCTAATTCTTTTAATAATGACAGGGATACATTTGTTCACATTTACTTTATTTCACGTTCAATCTCATTTTTAATTAACGCCATTCTACGATTCTGTATATTTTTTTACATGGTCCATAGTTTAAATCTCCTACACACTTTTTTTTTTTTTTAAAAAAAAAAATACTTTCCTGTTCAGAAACATAATCACAATTTTTTTATTATAAAATTACATTTAGTACATACACTTCATCTAATATTAAATCTATGAATAATTTCATTCATCTTTTTCTTATTTTATTTGATTTTTTGTCTAATAACATTTTAGAATCTCTGAAGAATTATATATAAAAACATCTACATTGTTTGCAAAATTCAGACTATTTATGTAGCCTCTATTTAATTTTACTTCATTTATTTTCCTATTTAGTTTATAAAATACTTCTTGTATTCCTACTATAAAAAAAACTTTGTAGATATGAAGTCATTGTTCATAGAACTTTATTCCTGTTAGTTTACTTTATGATATCAAATTATCTAATCACTATTATCAAATTTTGTTGAATATTCTTCAAAATTTGTTAATATCATGAATCTATTTCATGATGTTTTAAAACAAATTAACATGAAGATTTAATAACCAATAAACATCATATGATCACCTTTTCTTATGCTTGCTTATAACTGTTATTAAACAGGCAAAACTCTTCATACAGTATTGCCACTCAGTGCAAGCCAGATCCTCACTGATGAAGGCCACAAGTCAGAAACTAATCTGGGGATATTGGATGAGTAGGCACTAGATGGGAATTTTATGCACAAGCCTTCTGGTATCCATTGATTACTCTGGCTTGCATTGAGTGGCAATACTGTATGGAGAGTTTTGCCTATTTTAATAAGATTTAATAACTTAGATATGACAAAGAATTGAATATAATAATGACTTTTTAATGTTAATTAGCAAGATTTATTTCCTATATGCAAAGCCATAGGAATTAGACAAATGATTAGGGTGCCAGATGATTAAAAAGATGATGATGAATGTTGTTTGTTTTACGGTTGATACAAATTTATTTCAACCATTTTGAATTTATTTAACCTTTATTTTGTAAGTGGGCTTGCAAGATCCATTATTCATTATGTTTGAGTCTATTTTTCAGGAGGATAGAATAATAAATATTTGAATATTTCGAATACTAAAAATGTTCTACATATATGTTTAGAAGAGATGAAATATAGTTTGAAGCAGATTTCTGGACTGTAAATATATTATATATTATCAAATATAATTTAGATAGTTTTCAAGTGAATACTAAATATTTATATCAATTGAGATTTCTGTCAACAATGAAAAAAACCATTAAATAAAGAATATGAACATATAAAAATAAATATTAATAAAACAATCTGTGAAGCAGTCATTCAAAAAACATAAGACAAATCTAAAACTAGTATATAGGATTATTAAAATGATTAATGTAATTTGGAATAAAGAACAATATAAAAAAATTAAAATTCAGAGGATATGTGATAAAAAAAATTAATGAAATATAATAAAATTCTGTGTGAGTGTATGAATATATGTAAACTTTGATAGAATAGTCGATTGAAACAATAACTGAACTTCTTATACATGGGCAACATGATATTGGGAAAAAATAATAGAAATATATTATTTTAAAAAATTATTTCAGCTTAATTATTTTGCTTTTGTCAAAATCAGTAAAATATGTAAAATGAGAAAAACTGAAAATGGATCCATGGAGCCAGAATTGAAGTCATTTGAACTAATAATGATTCTGAGATGCTTAATTTGAAAAATAGAAATTTATCACATGATATCAATAAATAAAAATAATCCAGATAAAATCTTACAAATGATAGAAGATTCACACATTTTTTTGTTAAAAAACTCCCCCTTAAAGTTTTTAAACATTGATAAAAGAGAATTAGAGGATAAGATACTAGAGGTTCAGATGGGATTTTGAATTGGAAGATTATTAGTGATTAATATTTTTAATCTTAACATATTGACTGGGAAAGATCAAAGGTTAAGAAAAAAGTTCATGTATTGAAAAAAATCTATAAAAATATCCCTATTAGATTCATGTAAAAACAATAAAATATAAAATTAATCTATATTAAATATATATATAAATAATATAGCCAACATAAAAATTGGGAAAAACTTAACAAAATAATATAAGATGGATAAAAGACTATTAGATTTGCTGCCTATTAGTAGATTATTTAAAGCATATTTAACTTCATTTCTAAAGAATTAACACAATTATAAGAACAAAAACAAAATTGGCATTGAAAGATGATAAGACATTTATATAAAGCAAAATAGTAAATTATAATGCCAAAAAATAACTTTCTGGTTAGGAAATTACATAAAAAATAATTCAAATACAACAATAAAAATGAATTCAAAAAATTGTGAAAATAAAATAATGGTAAAAATGTATTTTAGAAAATAATATTTGAAAAATAAGTAATTAAAAGAGATAGAATAAATGAAGTATCCAAATGTTATGGTGGGATTTTTAAGCACTATGAGTATCTTAACTCAAGATTATAAAAAAATAATAAAAAACAAGGACAAAAAACAAAAATTTGTAGAGCAGGAAGTGATACTATTATAAACAATTATGTGAAATGTAAAGACTAGGTAAAATGAAGAAAGGTATGATCTAAAAAGAAATCATAGTGGAGACATGATGGGTAATGTATAGTTTGGATATCAGGAAGATGAAAATAGAGAAAAATATTGTATATGAAATAGTAAAATAAATACCAATGGAAGAAATAAAAATGGAAGCCACCAAGATGATATGAAAAAGGCTATGAAAAATTGGCATGTGATATCTGAGTAAGAATTGTGTAGGATGAAAGATTAAATAGTGAGTATGAAAAAATCACAATAACCATAAAATGTTTTGCAAGGTTTTTATTAAGTGTAACATTTAATTAAACTTTGATTAAAATAAATAAAATTCCATTTCTTAGAGTAGCTTACAGGATTATTTTGACAGATGCCTTATTTTATTGATATTATTTTATTCATTCAGAATTTTATTATTCTTTGAATTATATATTCAGCTATAACTATCTGCAGTGATATTGTTATATAGATGTTTGTCTGAAAAAAATTTGCCATAATTTTATTAGTGATATAAGTAATCCACTTTATTTACTCTCTTCCTGGATCATCTATTTTAAGATTAATTAATCAATGGAGATTAGATGATACTATGTATAGAAAGTCATGTGATTTTTTGTTTAATTAGAGTTGATCTAAATGTATATTTAAAATCAAAATTCAATAATAGCTTTATTGAATTCCAACCAAATAGTTTTGTAAATTTAAAATTAATAATTTTAAAAATACAATTCTATTATTTATATATACAAGTACAAAAAATGTATTACGAGCAAAGCTTTATTAACAATAAAAATACTGCAGTGCTTTGGACAGACAATTGTCATAAATGTAGCAATGCTTGTAACAGAGGTGGAGGAATAAGACCCTATTTAAAAGCCAAAAATTAGCATATTATTTGCATAGTGCATTAATTAATTAAGGCAAGTCATATTTTGAAAAGGAGAATGCAAGATTCTTTCCTATTAATGACATGATTGTTCTTGGAAATGTGCCAAGCCTCCTTGACCTTTTGTTTGGCATCATTGCATTCCAAGGGAACAACATTGAAACATGTGAGCTCGAATCAATGGCCAGAATCAGTAAAACACTAAAAAAAAAAAAAAACAGATTTAGTCTCTAAATGTTTTTTTTTTTTTTGCCCAGTTACACATATATTTATGCTAAGCCAATTCACAGATTGGCCCAAGATTCACCATACTAAACAAATAAGCAGAAAGAATCCTGACATTTAATTTTATATATAGTTTGGGAATGAAAATCCAGTGGTAGTTTATCTTTTGAATTATTGACTAACCAGTACAAAGGGAGAGGAGTGCAGAGTCCAACTCTATGCATAGGAGTAATAATTTTATTAATCAAATGAGCGACTTTGGGTATGTGGGGAAGACACAATCAAGATTTATCATTGATTATTGGAAGAGGATATTGCATTTTGGCTTGCTCTAACGAATTAATGCACTATATAAATAACATGCTAATTTTTAGCTTTTAAACAGGGTCTTATTCCCCCAATGATAATTATATGGCAAAAGCATGCTAAGAACTACAATATTTTTATTGCTAATAAAGCTTTGCTCTTAATACAACTTTTGTATTTATATATTACATTCACAGAGATAAAGCAGTCATAAACTTTACTCATTACAATTCTGTTATTTATTTTAAATGTGAAGTTCAGATAGTTTTTATTTTTTAAATTCTTACATTTGCATGTTACATGCTTATGAATTTTTTAGAAGAATTTAAAACCTTTTTGGAACTTACTTATATCAGTAGGAGTTGAAAACAAGCCTATTTATGTTTTATAAATCTTTGTAATTTATTGAAAATATTTTTTTTTTTTACAAAAGCAATATATAAATGAAAAATAAATGAATGGGTTATTGTTTATCAGTTCATAAAAAGTTTAGGCATTGGAAATGGCAGAAGTGGAAACACAATCCATGGACCTTGAACTATTATTATTCTATCACTGTCCCAAACCATGTAGAAATAAAATAAAATAATAAATAGACACAATAAATAAGATTCTAACAATATATTTTATTATGATAAATAACTTAGTATACGACATTTATAAAATTAACACATGTATAAATTAAAAAATAAAGCAGGTAATTAAGATTTTAATGACCATACATTTTCAGCTTTTGAAGTTAATCTCTCTCTATATACTTTGGAAGATTATTTACATAAATATATAATATATAGGGTATATGAGCACAGACTTTCACATGATCCACCACTTTCCACTTTATCTAATAACACTGATACACTTAAACACATATATGTTGAAAAGATAAATAATCACCAATATACGTATTTCATATGCTAAACCAGCAATCATCAGTTGGTCCAGATTATCATCTCTACACATATATACTACAAGTGCTCAGATATATATTAAGATAGACAATCTTCATACTTTAATGGACAGGCTTTAATCTATTCGACCCTCCAACTCTTCAACCGTCCATCCAATTGAAAATCTGATGATGGAATGCTCAAAGGCCACCCTGAGGCCGAGATTCTTGTCACACCCATGTTGACCTCAGGTCAATCTGAACCCCACATGTACAGGACATAATCCATTTAATACATATGCAAGGATGGGCAGACATATTGCATTTGTACAGAGAAAAGGAAACTTCACATAATAATATCAGCAGGTAATGCTATTTATTTTGATTTTTCTTTTTGATCAAAATCAGTCTATAAAATATTAAATTAACATCTGAAAAGCCAGTGAATATGAAAAGAGAAAAAAGCCTAATAATTAGAAATTTATAAAAGGAGTATTTCTCACTTCATCAGAATCAAAAACAAATTCTTCATTGCCACAAACCTTTTTAATTATCTAAGTTAAATGCCTTAGTCAAATCAATAAATGTTTAATTCGTTAAAAGGACAATGAGTCTCTGATAATTATGTATCTATGACTGGAAACAATCTATTTAACTAAATCAATGCCAATATTTTTGCTATAATGATCAACAATTATGACTGATAATAACTTCAAATTTTCTTTTACTTTTATATACAGAAGTAATCCAGCAGTCTTTAAGGTCAGGTAATTTGTGGTCATGTGATTATATATTCCTAATCAATTTTAATAATTTTAAATCAAACATTTAAAAATTTCTTCCCTTATATCATCAAGATCTACTATTTATTTCCATTTTTAATATTATTAAGAACTAATTGAATATTTGTGTTAAAATCTAAATTAATAAGTAAAATAGATATATAATTAAAGACCGCAATCATAATTCTTATCTCATTACTTAAAAGTTGATCAAAATATTATTTTCACATGTTTATAATATTAACATATAAAAGAAAACCAACCATAAATTTATTATATAGTACTGCGTTTCAGATTAGTATGTTACTTTTTTTTCCCCATATGTCATAGCATTGGTTGGGAGGCAAACCCGCAACAGCCATCTGTTGCAACCAACTGCTTGCTTGCAAGGCGGCTGTGCCAACCTCTCGGCTAACAACTTCTGCTAATATACATCATTTTAATGAAGCTTAACATTCTTTTTTTTTACTAATCAGAAAATGTTACAGGTTTCTTTTTTAATATAGTCACTAACAATCGTTATTATCAGATAAAAAATCAGATTTTTTTTTAGAGAACTCCAGAATAAATTGTAAAATCATGACGTTTGAAAATTCAAAATAAAAATTTTATTGTTCAATACTTGTTGAAATTTAAAAATAATAGTAGCTTCCAAAAAATAAACATCCAATTTTTTACACTATTTACAAATACATTGGAATATGACTTATTTTTAGTACAACTACCATTTTAATTGTGGAGTATAAATTCTATGTTTTCTGCTTAATTTTTTTTTTATATTCTGATTTCTAACTTATAAGATGCTATTGTTTTGAATGTGGGTGTATTCAAGTTATTTTATATTGAGTATTTTTTTTCACAAAGTGTTTGCAATTGTCAATTAAAGTCTCATTAAAAACTCAATAATAAAAGAGTATTTGAGTTTACATAATCACTCCCATTATTTAGAATACAGTTGGGTAAAAGTGATTGTTAAATATGATAAATCTAATAATGGATTATATTTGAATTTTTGTATTGTAAAATATTTTTTCAACAAAATATTCCATGGTTTTAAGTATCTTTTTTTTTTTTTTTTGTTAAAGCTATCAATATTATAAAAATTAAAATTGGAAACTATCAATGTTTTCATATTATGATAATTTGTTTAGATTTAAAACACTTCAGAAGAGTTTTTTTTGATACATCATTTAATGTACTTTCTCTTTTGTTATACTGACATTATTATAATGAATTCATTAAAGTTTGTGATAAAGCTCTAATAAATACCAGAGTAAATAATGTTAATGGCAACATGCAATACCCATCATAATATCCTGTTATGTAGTTAACTTCAACTACCCTGAAGCAATTAATTTTTCATAAATACAATTTAAAATAATTGTTGTGATGAGTGTCACTGAATAAAGAACAAAAATTAAAAAGAATATATTAAAAATCAAAGCATTATAAATAACTTGTTCCTAATGCAGTATTAACAGTAAAAACTTATGTTGATTTAAATTCAGCCATCATTATTCAGTTGACCAGATTGGAGATCAATGTTTTTACTCCATCATGGAATCTTTAACTTTTGTTTCTGCCATTGCATTAATTTCCACAGAATTTATAATAAACATCTATAGAATAAAGAATTTTGTATGGAGTGAAATATGAAGTACGGGTGGGTTATTAACATCTATCCTATCACCATTATATATATATATAGCTCACAAATAAGCTCTTAACAAGCTTTGCAGAATATCCCCAACCCCAGACCGTTTTCTGCTACTGGCTTCCTCAGTGAGGTGCTAGGATATTCAAGCATTAAACTAGTCAATAAATAATCAAAATTACCTCAAAATTCACAACTCAAACAGACTAGACAAAAATAAACTCTAAAATACAACCAATGGTTTCACTGCTACAAGCAGACTTATCAAGTGTAAAGAATTATATTTGAGAAGTTCTGTTTGTAGCAGTGAAACCATTTGTTGTATTTTAGAGTTTATATTTTGGCTAGTCTGTTTGAATTGAAAATTTAAGGTAATTTTGATTATATATATACAACAACACATTGATATTAATCAGACTTGGTTTTCTTAAATAAATGAAATATTCTCAACCCAAATCACAAGATAAAACATTTTTAGAAAAAAGAATAGACCATTTGCTCTCCATATCTCATTTCCTTATATAGAAGCTTATCTGAAGCACTTTGAAAAAAAAGCATGATTTTTACATCAATCATATTAAATATATAAAATCAACATTCCCCCTTTTTCTTTTTAAAACTTGTTTTATTCCAAACTATAATTTTATTTCTCTTCCATACAACGTTTCATTTACATTCTGTAGTCATTATCAAGTTTCCTTAAAAAAAATAAAAATAATAATAATAATAACACAAATAACTAAAATGTCAATACATCACAAATATATATATAATATTCAAATAAAACCACAATATTATTATCATCTACAAATATAATTATTTACCTCCTTCCCTATATTTAATTATTTCTTTTAAAATATCTTTATAATTTAATACTCTTCTTATATAAATTTATTATCTATTCTCTAAATCTTTACCCATTAACATTCCTTTAATACCCCCTCCCCCTTTTTTATATTATTCCTATATTATCTTATTTTTTATCTTTATTTATTAACATTCTATTTAATACTGGTTTATACTGATCAAACATTCTATTTAATACTGGTTTATATTGATCAATATATTGATCAGTATAAACCAGTATTAAATAGAATATTAATAAATAAAGATAAAAAATAAGATAATATAGGAATAATAAAAAGCGGGGGTATTAAAAGAACGTTAATGGGTAAAGATTTAGAGAATAGATAATAAATTTATATAAGAAGAGTATTAAATTATAAAGGTATTTTAAAAGAAATAATTAAATATAGAGAAGGAGGTAAATAATTATATTTGTAGATGATAATAATATTGTGGTTTTATTTGAATATTATATATATTTGTGATGTATTAATATTTTATTTATTTGTGTTATTATTATTATTTTTTCTTATTATTATTATTTTTTATTTTTTTTATTTTAAGGAAACTTGATAATGACTACAGAATGTAGTTGAAACGTTGTATGGAAAAGATATAAAATTATAGTTTGGAATAAAACAAGTTTTAAAAAGAAAAAGGAGGAATGTTGATTTTATATATTTATTATCATGGAGCTATAATTTAAAAAGAAAAAAAAGTGAAAAGTTGTGTATATTTTTTTTTTTTTTTTTTTTTTCTTTTTTTTTCCCCTTTTTTTTTATATTTTTTTTATCCCCCCCCCTCCCCCCCCCCAATTTTTTTTTTTTTTTTTGTTTTTTTTTTTTTTTTTTTTTTTTTTTTTTTATATTTTTTTTTTTTTTTTTTTTGTGGGTTTTTTTTTTTTTATTATTTTTGTTAATTTTTTTTAAGGTTCCTCCTCAAATAACTACTTCCTTTTTTTATAAAAAAATGGTCATGCCCACAATCAGGCCTTAGAGGAAAGTTGTGTCTAATTATATCAATCATATTACTTTTAAGGCTGTTTTTTAAATGGATTTATATTATTTTAATTGACATTTGTGAAATTTTTCAATTTACACATTGTCAATATTGACTCAAAGAATCAAATATGTTAAAGATATTTTCAGTCATTAATATTATGTAACATATCTAGATTAATAGTCAAACTACTGGTTTATTAAGTAAATTAAATACTCTGACAAAACTTTTTTAGAGAAAAAAAAGAGACTGTCTTCTCTTCCTGCCTCATTTTCTTATATAGAAGCTTATCTGAAGCATTTTGGAAAGAAAGCATGAATTTTTAAATCAAATTGAAAAATAGCTTTAAAACTAATATGATTGATTTTAAAAAAAAATGATTTCTTTCCAAAGTGTTCCAGATAAGTCTGTACATAAGAAAATAAATTTAAGAGAAAAGATAGCCCCATTGTCTTTTCTAAAAAAGTTTTGACTTATGCTTTGGATTAAGATTAGTTCATTTATTTAATGAATCAGTAATTCATTGAATCAATATTGATAATGTATAAATAGAAAATTTTCACAAATGTCAATTAAAATAATAGAAATCAATTTAAGAAATAGCTTTAAAAATAATATAACTGCTTTAAAAATTTATGCTTTCTTTCCAAAGCACTTTAGATAAACTTTTATATAAAAAAATGAAGTAAAGAGAAAAGGTGATCCATTCTCTTATCTAAATTTTTTATCTTGTGCTATGTTTTGGATTGAGAGTATTTCATTTACTTAATAAACTTGTATTTTGTGTATTAATCTCAATGTGTTATATGATATTACTCACTGGAAATATATTTATATATTTTTCATGTAGACAGACTGTTTAAGGCATTCTTATAAAATCACAGAAAAAAAAAGAAAGTAATTTAATTTTCATACACTACCTCACAATTCTGGCATTGGATTAAATATTGCAGTGCAATTAACTTAGGAGATTATCTCTCTGACTATACTTTATAAACTATCACTTACATATTGTATGGTTTGTATTTTATTAATAACAGTTTTTATCATATCTATGCATATAGTGTGTGCATATATATATGTATATGTTTAAACTTATGTATAGAGAACCCAAATCAGAATGCATTTATCATAATATAAAGTCATTTGTGCATTTAGACTTAGCTTCTCTGTAAATAAATTAGATCTAAACTGTTTTTGAAAATTCTTGTCATTAGTAAATAACATCACCAAATGTTTTAATAGCTTATAAAGATAAACTTTTTCCACTGTTAGCTTTTATTATGAAAGTTTATATTTATCTTTAAATTAGTAAGTGAAAATTTATTACAAGACTAATTTTATGACTGCATATTCTGTCTAACACTCTTACTATAACAAATGAGTCATGGATCCTAAAGTATTAATTGACTACATCCAAATGAAAGCTTGCTTTATGATGAATAATTTTAGTTCTAGGCTAGGTTGTAACCAAGTAGACAGACAACGGCTATAATGTATCTATGAATAAATGTGTTGAGATAAATATAAAAAATTCATAAAACTTTACAAGAGGGATTCTATATCATTACATTAGTCAATTTATGGTTTTATTCAGTTGATACTTTACAGAAGATCTATTAGAATTAACTTTAAATTTCAGTTATTGTACTATCAGATAGTTTGTTCTTATTTATATTATCTATTTTTGTTTTAACAATATTTTTTTTACCGTTAGTTCATGAGTTATTTAATGTCATAATTTATTTATCATTATTATTTTATTTTCAGCATTACATTTAACATTATATTTTCTATTTTTGAACTGCATGTGAAGTCTTTTATTGGTTATCATCAATTAGCCCCTGCACACCACCTGATGTTGCTGTTGCTAGTCAAAAACCAATAGATATAATGTTACTGGGCTGATTTACAATTTACTTTTTTTACATGACTACGTCAGCACGTAGTGCTGGAATTCACAGGGAGGGGGATCCGATGTCTTTGCCGATCCGAAGGATCATCCATCACATGTGAGACAATTTTTAAAACATTATCCATCTCAGCGCGTATCGCTGGAATTGGCAGGGAGGATGATCCAATGATTTTGAAAATCCAAAGGATCAGTCATCACAACATACACAAAATTTTTAAAAACAAAATTATTTAATAAAATCTAATATTTCTTTTTTCAATTAACGTCTGATCAAAAAAAAAATTTTTTTTTTCAACACTATTTTAAAACAATTTACGAAACACAATTCGATTTGAAAATTCCCCTCTGATCAAGCCAAGCTTATACTTTGAAAGTCTCATTGCTGTCCCTGCACAAAATATGTTTTATGCATGATTTCTATATAATGCTGGAATGTACACTTTTGAAATTTGTTTAACCTTAAAAATATGTGTACGGAAGCACGTCTTTTGTCTTACAATTAATACTATCTAAAACTATGTCAGGCCATATAAAAAATAAGTACTTTGAATGCGCATGCAAAGACTTAGGACAACTTGAATTCTATGCACCCTCACATCATACTGTAGCAATCTGTAAAGTTTGTGATAGTACTGCGAAGCACTAAAGCTGCTTAGGGGCCAATATGAACAGATCTGTTCTATAGGCTGCATGAGCAGTATATTTCTGTGCTTTTGCATGGAAACAGTGACATCTAGGTGGTGTGTGGAGATTAATTGATGACAACCCTTTTATTTTATTGCAATATAGTATGCCATTTCAGATAAATATATTTTTCCTTCTTCAATTTCCAGAAGTGACTATTTTTCTAAAATGAAGTTATTTGCAATTTTTTTAATCTTAGCTTTTATTAGTAAAATTTGAGATTTATCCTGTGTGTTTTTTTTTCACAATACATTTTTAATGAATAGATTTTATAAAAAATTTCAATAAAATTATGTAACTTATTTTAGGTAAAGAAATATGTGAACATTAATTATTATTTTTACTTTAAGTTTCACTTACTTCTTAGAATTTTTGAATATTTTAACTATTAGTAACTTGAATTTATAAATAGCAAATTATTGTTCTTATTTTAGTTCTGTCATTTTATAAAAATTTGAGTAATCAAGTCTATGATTATAATCAGTGAAAAGTAAATCCCAAATTCCTCACTGATAAATGTCTTATGATAGGAAATATAGATAAGGCAGTGCTTGATTGAGATTTATTAAACTCTGCCATCTATTATCTATTGATTTCTCAAGCTTACACAAGATGGCAGAACTGGCATATAGATTTGTTTCTTAAAAATAATGTCTAGGCATAATGTAAATTTATAATTTATTTTGCTGTATAATAGAAACACTATCTTCTTATATCTAATATTAATTTGATATTTATATCTGCAAAACAAAGAGTTAAAAAACTTAATTGAATGAAGTGATCATGTAATTGAATGACCAATGAATGAAATACAATATACAAATTAAATGTTACTACAAGAAACAATCTAGAGGCAAAACTCTCCATAAGCATATAGAATGGTGATCATGTGAAGAATAACCTGGAAAGATTGCCTTAAATGTTGTCTTATTATATGAAAATAGTAATATAATGATAGCCACATTATCATTTCTCAAAAATGTTACATTATTGGTGAGTAATAAAATTTAGGACTAATTAACATTTCTTCATTCCTATTGTTTTAGGAATATATTTTTCAGACATTATAGGTGGCCAACACATTGTACAGATTTGATCTTTTCATTATAAAAAAAGATTTACATATTGTTTGTTACATATTTTTAAAGATAAACTTTGTTGGTAATATGCTACCATTTTCATTTATGAATGGCTTCCCATGAATGTATTCTGTTTCAGTTTTCTATTTTATTTTGATTTATAAAAGTATTGTTTTTCAAATAATGTATAATCACAAAATCATTTTATTATTAATATTTCAAAAATTATTTATATATTTTTATTTTTAGGTTCCTTATAATGAAATAGTTTCTAAAACCTTGGTATTTGCAATATTTGATTTCGATCGATTCTCTAAACATGACCAAATAGGAGAGGTCCGTGTACCTCTTAATCAGGTGGACCTTGGGCAGGTAATTGAAGAATGGAGGGATTTACAATCAGCAGAAGTTGAGCAAGGGCAGGTAAATTATTTTTAAAATATTAAGTATAACTTTTATATAAAAAAGTATGCAAATTCATTAATCTTATGATTTAAACATGTTTAAAAATATGGGGGGAAATGTTCCCTTGTAACTTAATTGAACAATTATTAACCAATGCTTTAATTAGAGAAATAAAAATGTGATGCAGGGATAAAATAATATAAAATATAATGGAAATTTAAAGAAGTAATACTTTTTGTTATTAAGTCATATAGTGAGAATGTTTATCATCTATTGTTTTAATTTTGAAAAATATTTAAATATATATCAATTCTCTGAAATGTATTAAAAAACCTATGCACAACATTTACATTTAATTTGTAACAAAGTGAATATTTGAAAGATGAACAATTTATAGCACTGTGATGTCAAAAATGTGATGCAATGTAAAGTGTTTTTTCCTGAAACAGCTTTATAGAGATGGCTACTAGTTCTAATTTCAGAATCAATATCAGAAAACCCTGAATAATCTGCACTTAAAACAATGTATTATTTTTTACTTAGAATTTATTTTCTAGATTTAGTTATTTAAACAAATTTTAGAAGTTTGTTATTCTGAATAATATTATTTTCTAAAGTAAATAAAAGAAATATGTATCAATCATAACACATAATGAATTTAAATGAATATATACTTTATAACATTGAATATATTATAAAGATGTTATTATTCAAAATAATTCACATTGTTCTGATATACATTTTATCCTCTCATAAATTTTCAACTTAATGAAAAATACATCATATCAATCCTTTACATTGCACATTTATTTCCCAGAACAACAGTCAGCAATTATCAGGTGAATTAGAAGTTTAAAATCTGAATCTTACCATAAGAAACTTTCTATGAGATGCTATGATTAGAAACTTATTAGAATTATATTTTAATTATTTTTAAACAAATACATTTATGTATAGTATAAATAATTTTCAATGGATGAAGATGATGGCAGACCCAACTGTAACATCCAATGGAATATTATATACCCCACTTTGAGAAATATGTTTTCCAGAAAAATATTTAATATAAAACCTTTAGTAATATATATATATATAATGATGGTCATCATCATCATCATTTCAACTATTATTGAGCCAAACCACTAAACATCACATGATCACTATTTCTTATGCTAGCACATAACTGTTATTAAAACAGGCAAAACTCTCCATACAGTAGTGCCACTCAGTGCCAAACAGAGTAATCAATGGATGCCTTTTGGCATCCATTGATTACTCTGGTTGGCACTAAATGGCACTACTGTATGGAGAGTTCTGCCTGTTTTATTATTGATCTATTGCAAAATGAAGATCTCTTTAAGTTTAATCACATTTTATCCATTTCTAGTTTCTCTTCTCTACAACACACTAGCAAACTTTCTTATTTCATTCACCCATCTCACTTGTGGTTTCTTTCTAGATATTTTACAATCTCATGGAATCCAGCTTAAAACTTCAAATGTTCATCTATTATCATATATTCCAGCAATATGTGCAACCCAGCTCCATTTCAATCTCTTAATTATTCCAATGATATTACTAATACCTGTTCGTTCTCTCACCCATATATTTCATTTCTGATCCCTTCTTGTTACTCATAATGAAATTTCTCCATACTTTGTTAAGTGGTCTGAAGTTTCTGTAACAAACTTCTAATTATGTATTCAAGGTTTATTATTCAAACAATATATTTTTTGTTTAGAAATAAGCAGAAGTAGGTGATAACTTAAGGAAAGATATTTTTATTTCTGCATATGCACAGAAATTCTGATTTGTACAAGTATTCAAATGGTTTGTTACTCAGGAGATTACATATATTTTTAAAGAATAAAGCTAAAGATTCCTTCTTTTCTTATTTGGAGTAATGATTCTATTTTGAATTTACATATTTTTTTAGGTTTAAATTATAATTCATATGATACAATTAATAATTTGTAAGCTAAATAAGTTTTTGAATTCATAATTTAAAAACAATTTAATAAGTTGTAAAAACTAACGGCATTCAAAGCTTTATGTGATGTCTACTCGTATATAATACAGTATATATAATTTATTCAATTAAAAACAATCATTAATACAATACAATTATCTCATAATTTTATAATTAAAAAAAATAATGATATCAAGTATTTAAATAATAATCTATAGTTCCAACTTTAATCTTATTTAATCCATTATTATCATAATTCTTTCTATGTTGAGAAAGCGATTATAAATATAGTCTATAAATAGCTTCTAAAGATGAAATATCCCTAACCAAAATAAGTCAATCATTTTTCAAGATATTAAAGAATTAATGGTTTCAGAAGTCCTCCGTAAATTTGAAGTAGTAGAGTTACTTTATTTACAATAATTAATATAATAAACAAATACTTCTGTCTACACTTGAAATAATAATAAAAACATCCTGGTCTACATAATAGCCATTTTGATGTTTATCGATTAGTTTCTCTATATAGTTTATTGCCTTGATAAAAACATAGGTCAAAAGTGCTAGTCATTTATGTATTATTTATTAGTTAATATTATTGTCTCTGCCAGTAACAACAGCTGTGTTGTTTTTATTATTATTACAATAATTAATAAAAATCAAAATAAACCCAATATTGGAAATAAATTCATTACTCTCTTGATAATTAATTGTTGTATATATATTATTAATAATGATTATATTGTATATAGTTCTAAATTACTAATGTCATATATAAATAGCTTTATTGTAAATTTTACTAAAAATAAAGCATTTTTGCATGTGTGTTGTTATGCATACAATGAATGTGAACGCATCTTAGATCGTACTTGTTTTAGAAGGATATTTAATTATCGAAAATATTTTTACCAAATATATGTTCTTGAAATATTAAATATCCAGTAAAAGAATTGGAATATTAATAGTGATGGGAGGTTAGTGGTAAATAATGGTGCTAATTAATACAATTTTACTTTGCTACTAAATAAAAAAAGGACAAAACATTTCCCACTTTTTTTTCATACCTATTCAAAGTTGAAATATTAACAGAAAGAGATGAAAAAAGAAAATATGTAGAAATTAAATCATGCAACTATTTTCTAAAACAATGACATTGAAAATTACATCAAATACTTAGTCACTGTACATTATGATCACAATTGCTTAATAAGATCCTTAAAAAAAAATTCCACAATAAACACTAGGTTTTCGGACTATAACAATACTAATGCATGGAATAGCCTTCCATTTATACTTGTATATTACAAAGATTAAAAACAATTTGCTCTGATGATTTCAATATTAGTTTCAAAACATCCTTTAATCTAAATAAATTATTAAACATTGCTAAAGATAAGTTGCCTCTGGACCAGATTCCCTTCAGATTATCTACAAAATTAGTTGCAATGAATCTACTTGCAATGCAATTTATTATGATAAATCCTGTGCCAATAGCCCACTAGGTTAATAAAACATAATTATATATATATAGTTGTGCTAAAACAGATCCCAACATAAAATTAGTATTCCTCAAGCATGAGATCGATTCTGGTCACAACTTTGATTCACTTAACATCAAAATAGTTTGCGCTGAGAAAATTTAAAAAGGTATGATTGCTAACAACACCCACATGATAAATAAAAAGAACTCATATGCTGCTTTAGCATACAAGTGAATATGTAAATCTATCAATTTACATATTAATTACTTTATATGTTCGTTCTCTGCTTTCTCTCCCTCACAAACTGACTTTTACGTGATCTGCCCAATTGAAAACAGTGTTAAGCTGCAGTTAATTTGTAATATTTTTAATCTTTCCATTGTAATAACTAGGCTCTGGGTTGAATAGTATTAGGTGTTTTATTTTACATATTTTGATGTATCACCCATTTAATTTTATGCAGTTTTAAAATAAATTTTATTTGGATCTGCTTTGTCTAATTCTCTAGTTTTGAGGAAATACATAAGGAAGTCTGTCAGACTTCATATTTCCAAGCATGATAAAAAATACAGTAAAATAGATTTAATAATAAAATAAATATTTTAAAAGGATTAAAGTTTGGAATATAATTTAATCATATTTATGATTATATGGGAAATTTTATTTTTTATTAAAATTGTAAAAAGAATTGAGTTTCCAAGTTATTTGTATTTTTGTGATATAGATTTTTATATTTTCTTTGGATATCTTGAGACATTTTTTGCGGGGGATTTAAAAAAAAAACGACACTTAAATAGCACTATAGGAGATCACCCCTATCTAATAGAATTTATAATTATATTAATTTCTACAAAGAAATCTTGTAATAAAATAAATGTAACTATTTTTTAAATATCGATAAGTTAAAAAATTACTTCTTACTCAAATATTTCTTAAAATTAAAAATTACTTTTTAAAAACAATAACTGGTAATTTTTCTATTTTTGTACATTAATGGACTTAGATTTGTTTGGGATCGCCATGTAGTAACATTAGAATACTAATACTTACATTATCTATCGCAAGATGTCACTACTGCCTATGTTTAAAAAAAAAAATTATATATATAAAGTCATTCAATTACTGATTACGTTTTTTTACTGACAAATCTTAAGCGGTTTCATTGACCATTTTAAGGATTTTGAGTGAAATTTATTACAGCATGTCAGCAAGTTTTTTTCAAGCCATTCCATTTAAATTAAATGTATCTTAAACGGTTCTTATTTTTCTTTCTTCCTATTAAATCCTATTTCTTTTATATATAGTTTTATACATTCTAATTTATCTTTTAAATATTAACTTTTATGTTTCTCCATCCTTTCTTTTTTCTTTATTAAATGAAAGCTTTAAAATGTTATTCAATGAGACAATGTCATTTCTGTTAATAAGTCATTTTTCCCCCCTTTTAAAAAAGTTTTACCAAATTACTTGGTTATAACTTTTGGCATGGACATTTTTTTCTAATTACTATTCAAGCTATACTTTTAGCAAGGTTGTATTTCTCTGTAGCCAAAATTGCTTTTTATCTCATTTTTTCTATTTTAATTTTTTTTATGTAGTCTTTGTTATTGTTAACCTTTGTTTGCACAGATTCTATCATGTTCATTGCTACTCAGGATTTCTTTTATTAATTTATTATTTAAAATCAGTCTCTTCATTGATTTTTAAAATATCGTTATACAATTTGCTTTGATATACCTTATACTAAAGAATTTTTTTCCAGCTTTCTTTTATAATATGTAAATTTTTAAAATTAAAATTAACACATATATACTTTTGTTAATAAGGTAAAAAAAAAAATAACATAATTATTTTTTGGGTAGTAGCTTTTGTTAAGGGAATTTTCCCCAATTCAGATGTTTCCCTTTAAACGAATTATGCACAATTTTTATTGTGTATTTAAGATAATAGAAATGATTTTCTTATCTTTGTCAAAGTCTAAATAATAATCTAAACTTGCTATTCTAGAGCTTATGTAGATCGATTATCTAATACTAATCTATTGTAATTCAGACAATTAAATATAAGATGGAGTCTTTTTTTAAAAAAAAAAAAATCACAATAAGATGAATATGGAATATTAATAAATACAGAAATGTCAAATTATATGTAAGGATAATGGAAATAATATCCTTGTCCAGAAACTATTAACATAACTGTACTGCTCCTCTTTGCCAGAAAACCTGCAAATATAGAACAATTATTTATACCAGATATCTCATTGCATCTTGTATGGAAGTACGTAATTCTTATATATTCCTACATACTGCTTTATTTTTCATGAGTTTAATATTTTAAAAACAGAATGCTGGCCATTTGATATAAAATATATAATGAATAAGTGAACAGCATGAAATTCTCTGGGAATGAGAATAAAATAGCCGTACTTAAAATAGCCTATGTTAATTGGAAGCAAACAAAGAAATATGCTATTACATTGGTACATTCCTTTTTTGCCAATATTATCTTATTTTGGTAATATTTACTTTATTATAATTTATATTGCAATATTTCTACAGGAAGAAATGTTTTTAGATTTAAAATAAAATGTGATAAATCATTTTAGGATAAAACAACTAATAAGTCCAAAACTCCATATTGAATGAAAAAAATATGTTAAATTTGGACAATTTTTGCAAAGATAATTAATAGAGGAAATAAACATTAATTTAAATAAAGTATTTCATTCTTCCAATCATAATTTGATATAGTAAAGAAGTTTGAAAGTGCAAAAGTTTATAATATAACAGTGATTATGTTATGATTGATTGGTATACGAATATGTTAGTAATATGGAATTAGTAGAAAAACCAAATGAAATGTCTAACTATTATTATTATTATTTTTTTAGGAAAATAAACTCGGTGATATATGTTTCTCTTTACGTTATGTTCCTACTGCTGGGAAGTTGACAGTAGTAATTCTCGAGGCCAAAAATCTGAAGAAGATGGATGTTGGAGGCCTTTCAGGTAATACTGAAGCAGTTTATTACCAGGTTAATAAATTATCCTGGTATTTGATGTAGAATATCTACTTTAAATCTCATAAATCTTTAGATTATTATGTTTTCAATTTTATATGTTGTGAAATAATTTGAGTTAGAAAAAACATCAATGTTAATCTTAAAACTATTAAAAAATTAGCCAGTATAATTTTTTAGACCCAATAACAAATTAATTATAAAACCTTTAGTATAATATTATTTTTAAAGATTAACTGGAAAGTAATTGCAACATTCTATTAAGATATATATATATATAATTTGATCATAAGTCCATTGTCAAAAATCTTTTGTAAATTAATTTTTATATGAAAAAGATAATTTCATAGATGTTTTTCTAAATGTTAAACAATATAATTTTTAATAAAATTATAATTCCATTCATAAACTTTTTCCAAGTTTTTTTTTTTATATATTTTATTTTTAAAGATTTCTATTATATGTGCATATAAAAGAGCAGCAAGAGTTAGTACTGAAACAATTTATAATAATTATACATACATGTCTTAATAAGGTACTCATTTGAAATAGATGCAAATGTTAATGAATGAAGTATAGTAAATAGGATTATTAAAAAAATAGAATTTTTAAAAAAAAAAAAAAATTATACCAACCACACATATAAACATTAACAATAATAGTAATAAAAATGCAAATCAAATACAAACAAATCTGTTGAAATATTCAAAACATAATCACTCTTGTGTACATTTATATCCAAATCACTGTAATAAAATTTTAATCTTGCTTTAGGGGAAATGTAGCTTTGTATACATTTATGAAAACAAAATTAGCACTTCTTAATTTATGGAAAATAGAAACAACATTTTGGTGTTATTAAATAGAATTCTTTATATTGCATGCATATCACATTGCAATGTGATGTTTTATTATATTATATAACAATAAAAATAATAAATATTGTTATTACAATCGTTTTTATTTAAGATCATTTTATTTGTTATATATATATAAACTTGTTCCTATTATTTTATCTTTCTTACTGCTTTTTAACAAGATTACATTTTGCGTTTATATTAATTATACATATAATATCAATAAATATGGCTATCCTAATTTCAGAACAAGAGAAAAAGCAAAGAAAACCAAAATATTAGAGAATTTTGTAATGATTATGCAAACTGATATGTAATCTATAAATATGTCCATATACCTTACATACTTTTCATTTAGTTCATTTATTTGATATCTTTATTTGTTATCTTTCAACTTCTTCTGCAGCAAACTGTTTTTGTATTGTAGTAACATCTTAACTTAATTTTAGTTCTCCATTACATTCTATTCAGAGTCATTTTTTCTTGATAAAAGCCATCAGTTTTATACCATTTATAATGTATCTTTGGCGTAATATTTACAACATCAGCAAAATCTTTCTCATGTTTACCATAAAATATTTTTAAAGAAAGTCTATTCCTTTACATCTGCTTCACATATCTAATCCAAAAAATTGCATTCTTACAATAACTTAGTCAATGTTATTATATTCACCTGTTGAGTACTGCTCAACTAATTTTGACCTTATTGCCATATTTTTTTACAATATTATGGAATATTTTATCTATATTTTTTACTATTGTATTTTCATTATATCAATTTAAAGACGATATCTTACATTGAATAATAAATTAGCAGAATAATAGCTCTATATACAACTAATTTAGATAAAATAGTTATATTATTGTAATGAAATACCAATTTTCATATTATCATATTGAATTTGCATTGCAACTTTTTAAAAAGCTACCAATATGTTTTTGCTGGCTGTCATATCAATATGATAATTATACACACTAAAGATTTTTTTCCATCATTGGCTTATATAGCATCTGACATTTTTGAACATTGATTATAAAACCAAACCTTTTATTGATTGTAATCAAACTAATAAGAACATTCTGCAGATCATCTTTTACATTATTAAAAATAACAATATTCAGTGTACAACAAAAGGTTTAAGCCCAAAATATAAAATTCTTATATTTGCTTTTAAATGGTTCATTTTAAAATACCATCATCAAAGCTTTATAACAACTAAATACCCAATTTATGTACACATTAACAAAGTTGGAGCTAATGCATGTTTAAGAGATGCTTCAGATTTCCATTATCACTAATAATTTGATTATTATATAGCAAACTAAATAATATTATAAACATCCATAGATAAACATCTATATCATACATTACCACAAACAGTAATTGACCCAGTTAATAAAATTTGATATAATTCTCACATGTAATCATATAACTTTTCTTTAGTCATACACAATATTGTACTACATTTTTATTAACATTTTATATAATGTACTTTAAAATAATTACTTTAACAATAATTATATTGATTTAGTTGTCTTTAATATTTGAGATTATTAAAAGCTATAAATATTGATAAGTTGATTTATTTAATCTCATTAACACACACACATATATATAACAGATAAATTCTTTACTAAAAGACAATTATGCTAATATTTTATATATAAAAAGTAAATGTTTGACATTAAAAAATATTTTCATTTAAAATTATGTGTTACAGTTAGAAATAAAAATATCAATTTTTATTACATTTTTTGATTAATTTTTAGATCATAATTTCCATTGCATATTGTAATATAAAAGATTATAATACAATATTAAAGCAAAAATAAGCCATGTCAAAATATTTGGCCATTAATTTTTACATGTATAGTTTTAAGTTCACCTAAAGTAAAAATTAGATTTAGGTATAATTCAAAAATGGTGTTGGTGATCTCTGATTATAGCCATAATAATAATTAAGCAACGTTTGAAAGAACTCAGAAGAAGCAGTAAGTTGTATTACTGCTTTTTCTGAGTTCTTTGAAATGATACTTAGTTAAGGATATGGCTATTGTTAATTAACACTATCACTATTCTGTCGTTATTGTTCTGAACCAGAATCAATCTGCGGAACTTAAGTTTGAGAGTCTGACACTATACAACTGCGCTACATCACACATGGTTTAAATTTTATTTAAAAAAACATACTGCATTCATTAATCTGTACTTTACATCGTATAATTTTCTAAAATGTTTAAAGATAGAAGTAATAGAATTATTATTGTTCAGAAGTCCTATAAAGTAAATGTGATGTTTAAGCACCAAAATAATAATTTGAACTTTGATTTAGAAATCTTTAGTTTTTTTATAATCTGCCATACAATTACTGTACTAAGCCAAAGAGGAAAAACAAAAGTATTCTAATAAGTTTAATAATTATTTTATTAATAAAGTATTTTTAAAATACAATATTAATAAATGCCTTTACATTGTATATTTAAAAAAAAAAAAACATTTGTTCAGCATTTCATTTTCAGCAAGCAATCTTAATGGTGGTCAAGATTTTTGGTTATGATACACTTCAGCTATTTCTAAAAACATTAAATTTTACCTAACTTTTAATACTTTTATTATATAAGCATTTACAATTATAATAGATTTTAACTAATAGCAGTTCATTATGAAGCCACAATTATATATATATATATAAGTTTATAATTATACATTATATTTAGCACATTCTCTTTTTTTTCCCAATAATTTTATCATATACAATAGAATGCATGAAATATTAGTGTACATATATTAAAATTATTTGTTGTAAAATAAGCTGAAAACTTAAGAAGCATGATTATGTAGATGAGTAATATGACAATTATTAGTCTGTGAAATTGTGAGGATGGTATAATGTGTGTTGTAATAATTTAACATTTATCAACAAATACCACTCCGATTAACAACAAAAGGTACCAAAATCTTCCTGATGGTAACTGATACCATATGCCAAGACCAAATACTCCTAGTGCCTGGTTAATTTAAGCAGTTAGTTCGCTATTAAGGTTCAGAACATGATCTGGGAAGTTAACATAATCCTAGTTTTGAATTCTCTTTGACAAATGGAAGTAATAGTCTCTGCATTGTTGTATTCTTGAGAAATGGCTACAAAAAGTGTGTTTTTTAATGAAAGAGAAATTTTTAATCCAGAGTAAATTGGATTAATCGGATGAGCATTGATCTCCTAACCACAATAAACTGAATAAAATATGATGTAATTATCACATAGAAAGTTATTCAAGCTCAGAAGGCATTCAGCAAAAGAATTTGCATACACAATTAAACAATTAGTGTTTAGACAAAAATTAATTGTTTAATAAAACAAATTTCAGTTGTTAAATGACATGTTATTTGTGGAAAATTGGAATATGTATGAGATGCTTAATCTTACTTCAGAATGACATGAAAAATACAAACAGTACATTTTTGGAGTAGCTGACATTTGTTAAATTGATTACAGAGAATTAAATTGTTGTGAGAATATCAGATATAAAATAATTCAAAGCATGAATTTCCTATTTTTTTAGTTAATTAAAAAGCAAAAGATCCAAGCAAACCCTACTAGAATCGCAAGTAATTCAAGTACATGAACCGTTATCAAAATAGTAAATATGAAGAGATAGAATAGTTTTAAAAAGATCTGAAACTAATTTTTGATGATACATTCATAAAACCATTGTCATCACAGGAAGAGATTGGAATTTTAAAAGAGATAACGGAAGATAAAAACAAGGTATATATATATATAAAACAATCCACTAGAATAAAACTACAAAATTTTAAAAAATGCCTATATAAAATTGAAGATTAATATCCTTTGCTATAGCCAGCTTCGGCATATTCCACCATCTTAAGTAGCAATACATTAATATTTAAATATTATTAAACTCTCATACAAGTAACGCTCCCACGTGAATTACCTACATTCCATAAATTAAACAAAGCAAAAACTCTCCATACAGTATTGCCACCCTGTGCCAACCAGAGTAATCAATGAATGCCAGAAGGCTTGTGCATAAAATCCCTATCTAATGCCTACTCATCCAATATCCCCAGACTAGTTTCTGGCTTGTGGCCATTGTCAGTGAGGAGCTTTGGATCTGAGAGCACTGCACCTAGATCTTGAATCTAATGCAACCCTCGAGCACCCACCTTTTATCTCTACTTAACTACAAAACTATGAGAATGAAATTGAAAACACAAAAATATTTTCAAACTAAGCTCAATAGCTTATATAGTCGTATGGGTCTGAACTCAGTTCAGCACCCATACATTTTGGTGTCTTTGGCTCTTTAACAACCATAGCCACCACTATTCCATTAGGCAGGATTGGTGTTAAACCATTAAGCATCACATGATCACTATCTTATACTAGCACATAATTGTTTATAAACAAAGCAAAACTCTCCATACAGTATTGCCACCCTGTCCTGAACCAGAGTAATCAATGAATGCCAGAAGGCTTGTGCATAAAATCCCTATCTAATGCCTACTCATCCAATATCAGCAGACTAGTTTCTGGCTTGTGACCATCGTCAGTGAGGAGCTTTGGATAAAACACCATCTACTGATCATATATATATATATATATATTAGCCTTGCAAAAGAAAATGAACATTTAAAAATTTGTTAGAACTTGCTTTAAAATATATGATGACTCATTATCCATAACTGTAGAGATAAATATAAAAATTAAATAATGCAAAAACCAAAACATGATTAATATGATGTACAATAAATAAAACATCAATATAACAATGCATATTTTTCAGAAAACTGGCACAGATTCAGAGAATAGTTTAATACGTTAAAAAAAAACTTATTTTCAGAAATGAAAAGATCCAAATAAAGATAATGGAAGTAGAAATAATGAAAAAAATATCAGTCATTGATTTAAAAGGAAATGTAAAATTTGGATAATAGAGGAAGACAAGTTTAAGAAAGAATGGAATATGTAGAAAACAGTAAAATTGGTCAAAGAAAAGCAATATTTTAAAATACAAAATAATAGTTCAAAATGAGAAGAACAGCAGTATAAGGCAAAGTGTGACAATATTAAGAAGGTAATCAAAAAAAATATTCAAAAATGTTTGGAAAGTTATTATAAAATACAAAAATATAGTGATAAATATAAACACAGGGAAGCATATAAGGTGATAAGAAATCATAGCAGAAAATGATAAACAAAAACAGATAATAATATATAATGAAGACAGAAATGTTCACTAGCAAGAATGCAATTTTAAAATGATAGAATACTGTTATAACTTGTTTAAAACAAATTTTGATTAAAAAAAACTAATAAAAAAAATTAATTAAGTAGCTTACTGCAATTCTACCACAAACTTATAATAGTGAAGATAATATGTAATGCATTATCTGGGGAAATGATTAGATATGCTGGAGATAGTTTATTTTAATAAATTCACAGACTACCTAATGCTGCATGAAGAAAAAGTACAGTACTTAATAATGGTCAATACCAATCTACAAATGGAGAGATAATATAGAATGATGAAATTAGAATCATTGCATTATTTAACATTTTAATAAAAAAATTTAAATGAATGATTAGCAGCTTAGTTAGAAAAACATTTGGCAAATTAACAAACCGAATTTTGTGAAGATAAAAGGACCATGTAATAGATATCATTCTTCATCATCCAGAGGAAAATATCTCTATTTGTTGAATTTCAGAAAGCCTTTAATCAAAGGGTGCTTTGATCAAATCATGTGGAGTAGATAAATAAAGTAATTAATTTTTTAAAGAATATTTATGATAAATCAAAAAGAAATTTGGATACATTGTGTGTGTGTATATATTTTACAAAAAAAAAAAAACCTTCAACACTTAAAAAATAAAATAAAAGTGTAACCAACATAGTTGGCCTTGCTTAATTGTTGAGACAATGGTGAACTAAAATTTTTCTTTCATAAGTAAAAACTCAGAAAAACTAAGGTAACAAATGGAATCCGTCTTAATATTCATATATAAAAAACAATAGTAGTTACAACCACATAAATCTGATTTTTCACACTTTCTTATTTAAAACAAAAACTAATTCAAGAAATAATAATATTACAATTACGATTCAATTGAAATTTTAAGTGTTAAATATTTTTAAATATTAATAAATTATAACTAGTATTTTCATATTCCTAAGTGGCACATAAAATAGAAAGTTTTCTATTTCTTATTACAGTAGAGAGACATACTTGTGACACAGAATAAGATATAATTTGAACTTTAAAATAAGAATATATGAACAAAAATCAGTTAGTGGTAAATATAAAAAATCACACACTAATAGGCAAGAAACAAACTGACACTTAAGTATTTTCATATTCAGGTAGAGTCCTTTCATGACTTCAGTTTACTTTCACATTAATTCATTACTTTTATAATCCAACATGATTTAACACAGTGATCAATTGTCAGCCAAGTAGAATAATTTAAAAAAAAAAAAAATCTGAATTTGAGAAAATAGAAATATTAAATGTTTAATCTGTCACTAGAGTGCTCTAATATTTCTAAGATTATGTTGTGGAAATGGGATAGAGTAGGATAGAGAACAATATGGGAGAAGTGGGTGAGGAATGGAAAGAGAAGTTAAAGTGGCTAACAGATTTCTCTGGGCATAGTTGCTGAGAGATTCCTGTCTCCGTATAAGAAGTCACAGTGCATCACATCACATCACATGAGCAATTTATCATACCATTATTTTATTTTTGTTATCTATGCTAAATTTATTGTTCACATTTACTGTATTCCATTTCAAAAATTAAAAAGAATTTTATTTTTTATACATCTACATAGGTAAGACAACTCTTGCTGATAATTATTTTATAGCACATTTTGAATTTATTAGTCAATAATATTAATAAATATATTAATTTTAAAAATGCTTTTTTAATAATTTATTTATAAACAAATATTTTCAAAGTATAATTTAATTGTTTATACAAATTATATATCATTCAGTATTTACAAAAAGATATTAAAATATGAAATCGTACAATCTAATTTATACGTTTAATAGTTATTTTCTGGGCAAATGTTGCTTATATGATTAAGTTGTACTTTTACTTATAAAATTTTTTGTGTACTGGCTCATTTTTTCATGATAGATCCTTATGTCAAATTGGGTATGTACCAGGGTAATAAACGATTGAAGAAGAAGAAGACCACTATCAAGAAACGGACTCTGAATCCATATTTCAACGAGTCCTTTACTTTTGAAGTTCCATTTGAACAAATTCAGGTCAGAGGTTTATTCAACCTCTTAGTTTATAAGGAAGCAACCAGATTGAAGACATTGTATGTTATCAATGCTTTTGTTCGTGCAAACAGCTGTTATATTTATATGTTAATCAATAGAGTATGGTGCAGTATATATATTTTTGGTTTCAAAATATAACTTTGAAATTTATCATAAATATATTTATATAATGTTTAATTTATATTGATGACTGAAGCAGAAACTTTATCATTTAATTTAAAATATATTAACAATCATATTGTGATAACTTAGCATGGCTTCTCCTTATTAGAATTATTACTAGAAATTTTGTTAAACTGTAAAATAGCTTTTCCTTAATGAACTTTTAATGCCATGTTAAAATATTACATCATTAATCTAGATTGAACATAAATTTTAGATAGTAGCATTAGCTAATGAAAATTCACAAATTAATGAAAAATATCATAAATTATATATTTTCCAGAAAGGGAGATAATAATTAAAAGAAATTAATGTACTATTATTAAGTTAAATGTAAACAATCAGGTTTTGAGATATTTATGCAAATTCTCATTTTGTTCCTGAACGTTATGAGTTGTTTTTTTTTTTTTTTTACCTTGTAATATTCTGCATCTGATATTTTTTTGTTTATCACACATACTGGAATGTTAAAATTATTTTAAAAGCCGAATCTTAATAACTATTTCAAAAAAGTATTATATTAACAATTACTTAGCAATAAACTTAACTGTATTTATGTATTTTGATTACATTTCTTGGATTACCCATAACTAATTACCTCATTGTGTTTCTTTGGTCACATTGTTTCGATCTTTGAACCAAAAACAAAAAAAGCAAATTTTCAAAAATTTCATCATCATCATCATTTCCAACCATTATCGATCCAGTGCAGAATGATTTTCAATAATAATTTTTAAAAAATGTTTTATACAAATTTATATAGAAGACATTTGAGAAATAAAACAATGTCAGCATTGAAAGTACCATTAAAGATTACTTCACATCAACTTTTAACTTCAGGTCAAATGCATTTCCTGCCCAGTAATAGAAATAAATGCTAAAACAGAAAGTAATTTGCTATTATCATGTTGTATATTAACACTGATAATATGATATTAAATGCAACATAAGTTGCTAAGTCTAGATTGCAAGTTGATTTTATGCATATGGCTGTGATCAGACAAAATAATAAATTAATAACAAATTTGCAAGGAATGTGACTATATTAACAAACTAATAAAAGGCTCTTGATGATTTGAAATATTTCTTAATAATTTCTGGCATTATTAATTCATGTATATATACACAATAATTAAAAAGATCACAATAAAACATTTGTTTTAAGCAAGTCAGATGCTATTCACATATAAAAAATAACTGCAACTAAATTACAGTTTGATGTTGCTAAAAAGCATATTTAATCATGTAATAAAAACTGGGGCAATCTACAGTAATTCCTGTGTTGCTGCATGCATCTCTAGGTTAAGAATTCTTTAGTTATGCTTTACTCATTGATGGATCCATTTCTTTTTATGTTCAAAAAAGCCTATTGCACAAACAGGTCTCCCCAAAAATGAGAAATCTTACAACTGATCACTTCTTAAATACTATGGATCTTTGTAGTTTTTTAAATACCACCCCCACAGATGGAGGAGGGAAGCATGAGAGATAAAACAGCTTGGAAATTATTATCATAAAGTAACTTATTCATAATATACTAATTAATTCTAATTTTAATCAATCTTCTTTTTCCAATTCAACTCACAAGGAATTCTAAATAATTTAATTTAAAAAAACAACAAATTATTTATTTACATTAAATAAATAATCTAAAATGTACAATCTAAAAATCATATTTGATTTTATTTACTCTAGTGTAAAAAATTAACTAATGATATCCCTAGTCATGATTTCCATGGAGAAAAAATAACACGTTTTTATTACGTACTTTTCATATAGTTTAAGTACATTTTGCCACCACCTTCAAAACTTGGCGCTTTATTTAAATACTCAACGCCACCTTAAATGAACTAAGAAATTTTTGTACATCAAAGTTGTATTCATTGATACTGTTGATGATTTTGTCAGTCTCTCCCTGTCTGACACAAATTCATTTCCTTTTTTCAATTTACTACAGTCAAGTCATTCTGCCACCACTGACACATTCCTGGATTTTTTCCTGTTCCATTTTAATAAAAACAGTTTATCAATTTCACAATATATTAATTCATTTTATTATTATCATAAAAGCCTAAACAAAAAAAAATACCGACTGTTTTACCTTGGATATTTATTCATACAATTACGTTATTTAAAATAGTTTCTATAAAATCAAAAGTGCCTTATGAAATATAAGATAATAAAAATTGGAAAAAATAAATAAATCCATTTTTATTTGCAAAATTCTGACAATAGAGGGCATTGCAATGATAAAATAATACTTGAATAATTTAAATATTATCTATACAACTGATAAATTATGATTTGTAATAAGGTAAATAAATAATTATTTTTGAAAACGGTTTTTATTTTCTAGAAATTGATTCACTGCAAATGTATATATTGATTAATAAGTTCAAATTAGTCAATTTCCCAAACAAATCAATCTAAAAACCATTTATTTCAATGTAAACGTAATTCATTAATAAGCAATGGATTTCATAAAAAATTTGCACAATTAAAATACTGAAATTTATAAAATTATATGCACATTGCTAAAAAAAACTGAAAGAAATTTAAATACCATTATTTTCCTCGTCTTAAAAAAAAAATTGAACGCAGTATTAGAAACTCAAACGATTTTAAAATAAAGTTACATTAAAAAAAAAAAAAAAACTAATTAAAAAAAAATTACTATACAAAAACATCTAAAAATTTACATATACAAACATTTGATTAATACGCTCTCAAACGTAATTTTAAAATCAATAATTTAAATTTTATAAAATGTTGTTTAAAGTGCATAATAAATAAGTTATACTATGGATTTAGACCTATGATGTTTTCTTTATAAGCAGTAAGAAAGATTGCATTCAGCATTGAAGAATTCTTGGATTTCTTTTTAGTTATTATATCAACCAGAACTTTTTTTCCCCTTCCAATCAAGAATAGTTAAATATTCATTTTATTAGGTAACAGCTAGTTATTAGAAAAAATATATAAAGTTTGCTTGGGAAATAATGCAAATATTTTTATATTTTATCCAGATTTAAAATTCACTTCTTCAAATTGAATTACACCTCATAGTAGCAATATCTTGCTCAGAACCTACAGGTTTGAATCCTTACAATTGCATATTATCTGAGATACTTAATCAATAAAAACTTTTACTAGTTTTGAGGACTATTACATTTAAGTTTATTCTTATTCTTATTAATCATTAGCATTACTAAATGCAAAGATTTTATTCAAAGTGCTGGTAGATATTATTAATCTGAAATCCTTCCCAGGCTTTTTTGATTTATACATTTTTTGGATTTGAAGACTAGATTCTTTATTATTTCATACAATAATGTGTAATTTATTTGTTATAAAAATTAAAAGAGCATTTTTGAAATTTTGTTTAAATAATAAAAAAGTTTTTAAAGAATAAATTTCCAGATTTACTCTTTCCACATTGTTTTTATATATATTAATATATTTTATCCTTTAGCTTTTGTAATTTTTTACAGTGCCAAATTTAATAAATAATTTTTATTGTTAAAATAAACATTTTATAAATGCCAGAAACCTAAGAATGGCTTTCAACAAAATTGTTGGATAAAAAATTAAAATTAATTAAAATGTAAGATGATAAAGTTAGTTATTTAATATTAATTGTTAAATTTTCTGTCATCAATATAAATATAAAATTTAATGTAATATTGGGGAGGGGGGTAAAGGTGTTATGATTTTTTTTTACAAATAATTTGAAATCTGAAATATTTATTAATTTATATGCATCATTCCATGAATGAATTTGATTATTATTTAAGCATTGATATGCTATGTGTTCAAAATGGCTATATGTGCCAAAGCTGTCTCACTTACTTTCTCTGCTTCTTTCTGCCTCTTCTTTCGCTTGTAGATCCTTATGTAAAGATTGCCTTGATGATGAATGGCAAACGCATTAAGAAGAAGAAAACAAGCATAAAGAAGTGCACGCTCAATCCGTACTATAATGAATCCTTCACCTTTGAGGTGCCATTTGAGCAGATTCAGGTACTAACATGGTAGACCAAAAGTAGCTTGTAGCAAAAACTAATACCATCATTAAACAACTTAAATCAATGCTTGATTAAGTAGTAAAAAATAAAAAAGAGAAGTTTAGTAAATATAAACACTCAAAAAATATTATGAAAATTAATTTTATGGAAGATGTTTATTATTATCATAGTGTAACAATGATGTTATTAGATATGTAGTGAAATGTAGAAATAGAAAGTAGTAAATGCAATTAAAAATAGTAAGTAGTACTATTAGTATAATAATATAATTGTTATTAAATAGCTTTAATTAGAATATTAAAATTTAATTTTCAAATATGCATTACTTTTAGTTATTCTGTATAGTTTTTTTTTTTTATCTTTAAAACTTCCTTTTAATGAAAAATATGTGAATTATAAATATTTGTTTATGAGTTTTCAAAATGGGCAACTTGTTATTAAATTCTTTTTAAAAAAGGTACTTATTGTTTAATAGAAGAATAAAAATTTCCATTAAAATAAATGTGTTTATATATTCTAATAATAATCCTAATGAGGAAAAATATTCGGATTAATTGTATTTAATGCGAAAGATATATATATATGCATACATCCAAACACAGCACACTTGCATACAAACATAATTACATGTATAAGATATATAAAAAGAGAGATAAAATAGCATTTAAGCACATTGCTACAAATTAACAGAGATTAAAAAAAAACAACCAATGAGAAAAAGGCATTACTCATCATGCTTGCCGATTTGATTTGAACACTTTTCTTTGTTTTGCCATCTAGCTAATAATAGCTAGATACCCTTTGCTGATCAATATTGAATAATTATCTCGGTTGGTTGGTTGCGGGACAAGTCAGATGAAACTTGTAAAATATTCAATAACTTTTGCGGGACAAGTCAGATGAAACTTGTAAAATATTCAATAACTTGGCCAAGATTTAAACTATATTGCAAAAAACATTTAAGTACTATATTATTATGACAGATGTACATTTTATAATTTGATAAAATATGAATAAAATGAAAAATCTAAATTATTATAAAAGGTTTAATATTATCATGTTTTATGAAAGCTTAAATGTCATTAAAATTCTAAACCATAAAAATAAATATATGCATCATGGTTACTTTGTAGCATGAGTTTAAATACAGAAGAATATTTCCTTTTCACTCTCATCTTTCAGTAATTATTTCAGTATAATTACTTAAACTTACAATATTTAAATAATGGGAAAGAAATCAATCTAATTTTATTGCATTAAATTTTTTTTTTAATGTAAACATAATCATAGAAAACAAATTTAATGATTATTCACCTGAATCACAGACAACATTACAAACATCAACTGACATTTTTAAAAATCTTTTCCTCAGCTTTTAGCAATTCCACTGAAATAATTTAATTTTTTTTTTGTTAATCTTCATTATTGCAATTTTCATTTTAAATTAACACAGATATAAGGCTATTCTAATATTATACAAAATGTATATACTTTTTTTTTCAAGTTTTTAAATATATATTCACTTTCTTACTTATTATTTTTCCTTTAGTTCATATTTTCTGATTCTTTCCATCTCTTTATATATTCTTTTTATAAACAATATTCATCACATGATTTTATGCTTACAGAAGCTGTTAAAACAGTAGCAATTTTTTTCCTCACACAATAGTGTAACTTAGTACAAGCTGTAAAAAAAGATATAAAATGGGGCTGGAGAGATAGTGCATTAGATTCAACAATCCAGGTGCATTGTTCCCATATCCAAAGCTTCTTGTTAATAGAAGCCATCAGCTAGAAACTAGTCTGAAGGTATTGGATTGAAAAGCAAGTCTCTTAATTCCATTCTGCATATTCTAGAATTAAAAGTATCTGAAATGTATGTATAAATGAATGCTTTGTAGAATTAAATATTTCATAAATATTACTCTGATTATTATTATGATCTATATAAGTACATCTGCCTACTGATTATGATGCATACAGCCTTCTATCATTTATTGATTTATAAATTTATTTAATGCACATTGATTTCTAGAGCTTGCATTAGATGGCACTATTGTGTGGAAAATATTTTGCTACTGTTTTTGTACAAATAATTACCATTTACTTGTTCAGTTACTGCTTTGTATTATGTGACATTTGATATTTTATTTTAAAAAATCATTATTTATGTTTATTATTCATTTATTCAAACTACTTTATTCTGTATAAATACCCAATTGTCCAATCATTTTACTATTTTTACAATGCTTTATTTTCCATCCTTTTTCTACAGTTTCCAGTGGCGATTACCCCAGCAATCTTCTTCAGAACATTATATCTCCTAATCTCAACCTTTTTTCTATTTCCAGTATTCCTTTATCTTCTTCAAGAAGCATAATAACTACTCTTTCCTATAGCATTGCCAAATGTATACCATATAATACTCAATTGTCCAATCACTTTACTACTTTTACAATGCTTTATTTTCCACCCCTTTTCTATAGTTTACAGTTTCAATTGCCCCAAAATCTTCTTCAGAACATTATACATCCTAATCTCAATTTGAGAGCATAAAGGAATACTGGAAATAGAGAAAAAGTTGAGATTATGAGATATAACATTCTGAAGAAGATTGCTGGGACAATTGAAACTGTAAACTGTAGAAAAAGGATAGAAAATAAAGCATTAGAAAAGTAGTAAAGTGATTGGACAATTGGGTATTATATGATATACATTTGGCAATGCAATAGGAAAGAGTAGCTATTATACTTCTTTATTATGCTAACATTTTAAATTTTCTCATATAATTAGTACATGTAAATGCTCTTTATTAGTGAATTACTTAATTTAAATAAAATACATATTCCAAATTACAAAGTATATATTCTTAAATTTTCTATGCAACGTTGACATAAATTATATTTATAATTTTAATTTTCTCTATACTATTTTCCTATAGATTTAATATCTATTTTAACAGTAATGATTCATTCTATCACTTTATATTAAATTTGTGCAGTAATGAATAATCAATAGATATCAGTCAACTGTGGAAAAGAAATTCCCAACTGGCAATATCCAAAAAGCAATGAGATGATGCGATATAAAGTAGCTTCTTCTTATGTGAAGTCAGAAGTTTCTGCATGTATACATAATAATCAGAATTCCCATTTGAGGATTTAACTTACCCTGCACTCTAGTGGACTCTGATTTTTTATACTTAGTGTGCTTACAGAGATGATTCTAAAGTGACAGAATGGATTCCTATTTTATTATTTATTTTCTTGCTAATGATAACCAAGCTCTCATTATTTATTTATTTCTTAATAATCTACCATCAATATTGCTTATTCATGTAAAGATTGTTTGACTAATTCCCATTTTATCATTTGCTCTTCCACCTTATTTCCTATGCAGCAAATAGTAAGCTTTTCTTAATATCTTCTTTTAATATCATTTTTTAATCATTTCTTAAATCACAAACACTTTTGATTCTGTTTCTACATGCTTTTTTTTATTGCCAAATTATTTTACATACAGAAGCACTTTTAATTTTTTACTTCTCTCTAGCTTTCTCACAACAAAATTATAATCATTTGAAACTTTTATCATTTCTTGTCTTTCCAATCTCTAATTACCATTGCAATTATAGTTATATTTCTTTTTAAATTATTTTTCACTTTATTTGTATATGCTTTTTATTTCATTGTCACCATAAAGAATAACTAGCATTCATGCCTGAAAAACTTCCAGGTTCTTTGGACCTGCTTTCAACCCTACAGAACACTTGTAGAAATCTCTTTCATACTGGAACTAAAATCATGATTTATCTTATTATGTTTACGGTTACCTCCAAAATTAGAAACCTATATTATCCTTCTCCATCTTCTTTCATGTAACTTTTATATTTCTATTTATTTCCTTTTCATCATTAACAATAAATTTCCCATACTTCTCTAATATTGTATTATCTTAATATTTCAAATATTTAGACATTCTGTATTCAATTCCAGTTTTTCTAATTACACTATCCTAATAGGTTCTGGTTTGAAAAATTTTTTCTAACAATTTTAATTATTCTTCCAGTTGTATTTAGATGTCATTTTTGTATTGTGCATGTGTTTTTTTTTTAAGTATTATTTTTGTATAATTTTATGAACTTTTGAGTCACTCAACTTCCAAAGAAGTATAATTTTTTAAGAATTATAACTTGTAATTTGTAAGCTATTCTTCATTATACAATTCTAGATGATTTTTATTCTATTTAATTTTGACTTTTGTTTTTAATTTATGTTTGTTAAAAGCCCGTACTTTATTTCATTTTTAAAACATTGTTTCCAAGCTGTTACCTTACTTTTACTTAAAACTTACAATATATGCACCATGACCAAACCGTGGCTCACTAGCCACATGTGACTTTCTAGATGGTTGAATGTGGCTTCCATAAAATTTTTGAAATAAAATATTATAATATAATTTATATTAATATTATATATTTTCATTTTATTTAGAAACCATACATGCTTTATTCTTTTGTAGTGGTAATTTTTTTCATCAACTTTGATCTTTTATTGTTATTGTTTTTTGAAAATATAATACATTATTCAAACTTATTGGAAAATTATATATCAAATATTTGCATCTGTTGAATAATTCAAAAATTTAATTGTGTCTCTTGAATTTATCTCAGTTTTAATATATGAACTTATAGGCATGAAGTTGGGCATTCCTCCTATATATCATGATATTGTGAATCACTTTTGAGGTCTTAAATTCCTTGCTTTAAATTGTTTTATGCTGAAATTATATATTAAAATAATTTTTATACTTTGATATAAAAGTGCCAAATTTTCTGCATGCACAACTTTAATATAACTAATTATTTATTACAATAAAAAATATTCCTATTCCATTTTCTATATCTTAATTTATTTGTCTTCTGATATAAATAACACAAATGAATATTTCTACTCAGGCAAATATACTTATTCTTCTGGATTTGCAATAATCTCATTTATTATGCATTATTTTATATTTTAGATTTTCAGATGTTCTTTCCAAGCATTACTTTTATGCTTGCACCTTATATTAATAATTCTATAACAAATATACTCAACACTTTATGAATTGTAACACACTAAAACTTGTACTATAAGATATCATATAAAATTGAAGATTGATAGAATAAAGGCATAAGCATATCACTAGTCACATGATTACCTCTTATGCTAGCACATAACTGTTATTAAACAAGCAAAACTTTTCATACAGTAGTGCCACCCTGTGCCAACCAGAATAATCAATAGATGCCAGAATTCTTGTGCATAAAATCCCATCTAGTGCCTACTCATCCAATATCCTCAGACTAGTTTCTGGCTTGTGGCCTTCATCAGTGAGGAGTCTTAAATCTGAGAGTATTGCACCTAGATCTTAGGATCCAATGCAACCCTCCAGCAGCCACCTTTTATCTCTACTTAATTACAAAACTATGAGAATGAAATTGAAAACAATGTTTTCAATATTAAGCTCAATAGCCTATATAGTCATATGGTTCTGAACTCAGTTCAGCACCCATACATTTTGGTATGTTTGGCTCTTTAACAACCATAGCCACCACTATCCTATTAGGCAGGATTGTAAGTTTAAAGCTAGGAAGTTGAGATAAGCAGAATTAGTAGCACATAACTGTTATTAAACAGGCAAAACTCTCCAAACAGTAGTACCACCCTGTGCATCCATTGATTACTCTGATTGGTACAGGGTGACACTATTGTATGGAGAGTTTTGCCTGTTTAATAACAGTTATGTGCTAGCATAAGAGATGGTGATCACATGATGTTTAGTGGTTTAACACCAATCCTGCCTAATAGGATAGTGGTTGCTATGGTTGTTAAAGAGCCAATGACACCAAAATGTATGGGTGCTGAACTGAGTTCATAGCCATATGACTATTATAGGCTAATGAGCTTAGATTGAAAATATTATTGTGTTTTCAATTTCATTCTCATAGTTTTGCAGTTAAGTAGAGATAAAAGGTGACTGTTGGAGAATTGCATTGGATCCTAAGATCTAGGTGCAGTACTCTCAGATTTAAGGCTCCTCACTGATGAAGGTCACAAGTCGGAAATGAGTCTGGGGATATTGGATGAGTAGGTACTAGATGGGGATTTCATGCACAAGCCTTCTGCCATCCATTAATTACTCTGGTTGCCACAGGGTGGCACTACTGTATGGAGAGTTTTGCCTGTTTCATATCACTAGTCTTGGTTGATTTTATTTTTTCATTGTTATAAATATATTAGTTCTAAAAAAGAGTGTCTAAATGATTTTGAGAACAAACATTTAATAATGTGCTGAATTAAAAAGTCTGTTATATAAAACAGAATTGTAGTTTGACATCATAGTGCTTTCAGTTAAAACAAAACTTTATTTTTATTTAGTCAGATTTAAAAGCAAAACAGATTTTTAAACTATTTAAAGCAGCTAGGAGTTTTATTTGAAGCTTCATTGAAAGACTATTTTATGTGCTTTACAAATGAGGATTGACAGTTTCTTCATTTCATTTCAGACTGATTTTGAAATGAAACAAATTATGAATACAAACTTAGGAGTAAAGAACAATAACATGATGAAATAGTTTTCATTAAGAAATTCTAGTATTGGGTCAGTGTGGTTTAAAAAAGTGGTAGAGTAACCTATTCAAGGCTAAAAGTTTCAAAATTGATTCTCTGCTGGATAAAATTAAATAAGTGGAACCTTTGTACTTATCCTATCACTTAGATTTTAGACATCATGGATCAACTTACTGTATGATTCTTATTGTTATTATGATAAAAATTAGAAAAGTAAAATCAGGTCTGTTGTTTATTTTAAATGTGTTTCCTTAATGATAGTTAAAAAACAGCAAATGACATAAATATGTATTAATGACTTAGGAGTCAGGAAAGAGATTCAAATGAAATTATTTGAGAATTTTATGCTGCCATTAATTTTTTTTCTAAATTAATTTAGTTGTTTGTTTATTATAGGTATATGAATTGCAAGAGTAGTTAATAATACTTGATTTATACCATCAGGCAGTGAATAACTTATTTGTTAAAGCAAAATGTAACTAAGATTAGCCTCTAGCTCCCATGGCTGTGAACAGAATACTTCCTTTGTTTAGCATTCAAAAATAAGTATGCATTTTAGAGGCTGTCTATTCTAGAAGATGAAAATCTGCTTTATTTTCAGTTATAAATGCATATAAAAAATAATTTTGGAACATCTAGTAAGCAAAGAGGAATGAGTCTCTAGAAAAGTTTTTATTTGGTTTCTGACTGCTATATTCATTTAAATTATCTTCAAAGATGCTTTATCAGATTTAATTGTAATTTCAAAGCTAGGAAGTTGAGATAAGCAGAATTAGTAGAATGATAGGTCTTCTGCAGTTTAACAACATCAAATTTGCTGTTTGTCTTGGTTTAGAGGATTTGCATTTCTGCTTTTGATATTATAGTTTTACAAAAGTTTAATTGAAATAGTTAAAAAAAAAAAATTCTAATTGAAAAGAAGGATTCTCTGTAAAGATAAGATACTGAAGGTTTTAATGCTTTATTTAAGCACAATTTAAAATCCTTGTCAGTTAATAAGTCATTTTATGTTTTAAAATACTTATAACAATCAAATCAATTATTATTTATTAGTATCAAATGTTAATTAATACTGTATTTATTTTTAATATTCACTCTTTATTAAATTAGTAGTAAAGCAGAGAATTAAAACAGGCAAAACTCTCCATACAGTAGTGCCACTCGGTGCAAGCCCAAGTAATCAATGAATGCCAGAAGGCTTGTACATAAAATCCCTATCTAGTGCCTACTCATCCAATATTCCCAGACAAGTTTCTGGCTTGTGGCCTTCATTAGTGAGGAGCCTTGGATCTGAGAGCACTGCACCTACATCTTAGGATCTAATGCAATCCTCCAGCTGCTACCTTTTATCTTAACTACAAAACTATGAGAATAAAATTGAAAACAAAATGTTCAATCCAAGCTCATTAGCTTATATAGTCATATAGGTCTGAACTCAGTTCAGTACCCATACATTTTGGTATCTTTGGTTCTTTAATAACTACAGCCACCACTATTTTATTAGGCAGGATTGGTATTAAACCCTTAAACATCACATGATCACCATTTCTTATGCTTGCTCATAAGGCAAAACTATCCATACAGTAGTGCCATTCAGTGCAAGCCAGAGTAATCAATGGATGACAGAAGGCTTGTATATAGAATCCACATCTAGTACCTACTCATCCAATATCCCCAGATTAGTTTCTGGCTTGTGGCCTTTGTAAGTGAGGAGCCTTGGATCTGAGAGTATTGCACCTAGATCTTAGGATCTAATGTAATCCTTTAGCAGCCACCTTTTATCTTAACTACAAAACTATGAGAATAAAATTGAAAACACAATAGTATTTGTAATCCAAGCTCTTTAGCTTATATAGTCATATGGGTCTGAATTCAGCTCAGTACCCATACATTTTGGTATCTTTGGTTCTTTAATAACCATAGCCACCACTATCCTATCAGGCAGGATTGGTATTAAATCACTAAACATCACATGATCACCATTTCTAATGCTTGCTCATAAGGCAAAACTCTCCATACAGTAATGCCAGTCAGTGCAAGACAGAGCAATCAATGGATTCCAGAAGGCTTGTGTATAAAATCCCTATCTAATGCCTACTCATCCAATATCCCCAGATTAGTTTTTGGCTTGTGGCCTTCATAAGTGAGGAGCCTTAGATCTGAGAGCATTGCAACTAGATCTTAGGATCTAATGCAACCCTCCAGGAGCCACTTTTTATCTCTATTTAACTATAAAACTCTGAGAATAAAATTTGAAAACACAATAATATTTTCAATCCAAGCTCATTCTCATAGTTTTATTTGTTAAGTAGAAATAAAAGATGGCTGCTGGGGAGTTGCATTAGATCCTAAGATCTGGGTATAGTGTTTTCAGATCCAAGGCCCCCTCACTGATGAAGGCCACATGTCAGAAACTAGTCTCAGGATATTGGATGAGTAGGCACTAGATAGGGATTTTATGAACAAGCCTTCTGGCACCCATTGATTACTCTGGCTTGCACTGAGTGGCAATACTGTATGGAGAGTTTTGCCTGTTTTAATGACAGTTATGAGCAAGCAAAAGAAATGGTGATCATGTGATGTTTATTAATACCAATCCTGCCTAATAGGATAGTGGTGGATATGGTTATTATTAATGAATCAAAGACACCAAAATGTAAGGGCACTGAACTGAATTTAGACCTATATGACTATATATGCTAATTAGCTTTGAATGAAAATATTATTGTTTCCAATTTTATTCTCATAGTTTTGTAGTTAAGTAGAGATAAAAGATGGCTGCTGGAGGGTTGCATTATATCCTAAGATCTAGATGCAGTGCTCTTAGACCAAGCCTCCTCACTGACAAAGGCCACAATCCAGAAACTAGTCTAGGGATATTGGATGAATAGACATTAGATGGGGATTTTATGCACACGTCTTCTGACATCCATTGATTACTCTAGCTTGCACTGAGTGACACTACTGTATGGAGAGTTTTGCCTGTTTTAATAACAATTATGAGCAAGCATACAAAATAATAATCATGTGATGTTTAGTGGTTTAAAACAGAGATTGTAATATATATCGCTAAACTTTTAAACACGCACAGAACTTTCTCAAATATTTTGCTGAATTATATCTGACAAAACAGAAAAAAAACAACAACTACATTTTATACAATAATGTAAATAAGAACAATGAAGTACCTTTTTTTAAGAAGATTCTGAAATAAGATTTTAATTCATATATATAACAGACGGAATCTTTTGTATTATTGTATGTAATATAAAGATATGAGTGTTACTAAAATAAATATTGTAATAATATCTTTATATTATATAATATTTATATTTTATAATGGTAATCATATATATTATATATTCAATACTGTGATTTTTGTAAGTTTTAGCTCTTTTTATAATAAATTATTTAAGTGATTATGATTATATATTTGTGTGTAAGCATGATGTCATATAATATAATTAAATGGATACCTAACATAACACTGGATATTGAATTTTTATATATTCATAATTTAAAAGTTGTGATTATTTATTAAACACATAGGAAGTATGTAAAAGAGAAAAGCTTTAACCTTTATTATATGTGTGTTAAATATTTATAATAGTCAAACAATTGTTGTTTTTTGACTATAGAGGGACTTCTCAAACCTTGACACAAGATAGCGACTTTATAAAGATAAGAGTGGTCTTCTTATCTTTAGCCTAAATTTTCACTTATATAGGACAATCTGAAGCATCTTGATTTGAGAGCATGAAGCTTTTACTTTCTTCATTTTTAAGTTCACTATTTTCTTCACAAATTAACTTGCACAAAATCTTGCAATTTGAGTGAGTCAATATTACAATCTTTATAATGGAAATGTGTAAACTAATGTAGAGTAATGATTATTTATTAAGCACATAGGAAGTATGTAAATACTTTAGAGAGAGATTTTAACCATTATCATATGCGCTTTGAATGTTTATAATAGTCAAACATTGATTCAATGTAAATTGCAAGATTTCATGCATATTAATGTGTGAAGGAAATAATGGACTTGAAAAGTGAAGATAGTAACAGCTTCATGCTCTCAAATCAAGATGCTTCATATTGGTCTATATAAGCGGGAATTTAGGGTAAATGTAAGAAAACTGCTCTTATCTTTATAAAGTCGCTATCTTGTGTTGAGGTTTGAGAAGTCCCTCTGCATTCAAAAAACAATATTGTTTGACTATTATAAACATTCAAGGCACATGTGATAAAGGTTAAAATCTTTCTCTAAAGTATATTCATAATTTGAAAGTACTGAAATAAAATGGATGATAATTACATGTATGATTAATTAAATTTCATCATTGATATATCTACATGATTGAATTTTTTGTTTCTCCAAAATCTTTGTGAAGTTCATTAATTATTTATAAATATAGTTTCAATGGTGATTCATATTAAATTAAAACATAATTACTTTCAATAGCTGATTTTTTATATTTTTCAATGCAAATTTCAATTAAAATAAACATTTGAATAAAAATTTAAGCATTGATTTTAAGTTGTTAAATTTTTAGACTTATTAAACTTCATCCATTCATCATTAATCAACCAACTTCTTATATTTCTAAAGATCAAATACATAAATCAGTTATATATAAATTAATATGGCTTATAACTTTTTTTTTACTATTGTGATTAAAAGCATTTAAAAATAGTTTATAGATTTTTCTTTTTTTAAAATAAACTTAATTGATATAGTGCCACCTAGTGATTTAAAGATGAGTCTGAGTAATAAAATATAACAAAATTTATATCATAATTTTTAAATTGGGACTTGAAAATCATGATGGCAAATAATCTGCAAAATTATATACTTTTATTATCCATACATTAATTTTTTTTTTTTCATATGTCATAGCATCGTCCAGGATGTGAACCCACAACCGTCTGCAACCAACTACTTGCTTGTAAGGCGGCTGTGATGACCTCCAGGCTAACAATGCTTGACTACATAATTTTGAACTTGTAACGATGCTTTTCAACAATAATTCCAACAACAATAAAAAGACATATTCATATTTTAAGACATTTATGGAAATACAAAGCATTTTATATATGCCTACTAAAAAAAGCTATTTACATGATTTATCAAACAACCTATGAATGTAATAGGGGGGGTGTGTGCATTAAATAAATATATTTATAAAAAATTAGATTTTCAAATAAAATATCTCATTTTAATGCTTATTTTAATTTGGCACCAGTAGCATTTGATTCCCTGCCTATTCCCAATGTATTAAGTGAATAAATAATAAAATTTGTTTAAATAAATAAAATAGAATGTAGTTGTATATAATTTTAATCTTAAAAATTACAAACTTTTTGTTGCTGTGTATTATTATTTAAACATAGTACAAATTACCTAATCAAACTCTTAACTTGCCTTTAGCCAGACAAATAAAAAGAATATTTTGTTGAAGAATTTTTTTACATAGAATATTATTCAATAAAAAGATAAGTTATGGATTTAAAACAGATATTAATCATGGAATCATTGTGCCTACATTAAACTTTCTACTCTCGTTCACATTTTATTTTATCATTTTAAAACAATAATGGCCACTTTTTTATGCTATATATTATTTTAATTTAAAAGCTGTATTGTTTTTACAGATATATTTTGATTCACAATGGCTACAATTTTCTAACATAAATGCTACAAATGATGTCTCATACTGTCTCATACTGCTCGTAATAAAAGTATTAGTTTTCTATAACTACCTTTTCAAATTTGATTTTTTAAAAATATAATATAAACATTATTTATAATAAGTACTAAAATATTTGTTTAAAAATCTAGTCATAAAGTCACAAAAATTGAGAAATAATGGTTTTTGTTTAGAATAGCTTCTAATTGAAATCAGTTCATTGTTTTCTTACAATTAGTTATTATAATGAAATAAATATATTTTTTATTATTGTATATATGAGTTACAATGAATATTATAATATCAGTTTAAAAATTATGAAAAAAATAGTGATAGTTTGTAAAAGATGAAAAAAATTTGCTTTCCTTTAAACTACAGGCAGTATGAAAAATCACTAAATCCCCGAAAGAGGGCATAGAACTTAAATTAATTTTATTTTTGCAAAATAGAGACACACCTAGGAAACTACTAAGACACTACTGAGACAAACATCTGTTCAATTAAAAAAAGAAGAAATTGGTCTCATCAATTGTAACCCTTTTAAATTAAATTTGAAATATTGGTTAATAGGCTTTTTACAATTTATTGCAATCTACAGATACATATACAGTGTATATATAAAAGACATATTTTGCGGGTTCATCCGTGTTAAAATATTTTAAAATACTGACATTTCGACTTGGTAACACAAGTCATCCACTGAGTAATAAAAAGTAGAAAAACGGTTGTAGAGGCGCTACAATCACTGATTTGAAAAAAATGTTAAAGTTCCACCAATAGCAAAAATGTTAAATTAAGATTTTTTTTTTTTAAAAAAAATCTTTCCAAATAGGAGGAAGTTTGCTTGTATTATCTCGCTTATTGATACAATCTGACCTTTTAAGTATCTCAATGGCTTCTCTAATTTTGCACTGGTATAGATTATCACATCTGGATATTTAAATAATATGCATTCTCATATTAGATTTACAATGGAGACAGAGTCTGATGGAAAACTACCTTTTCTTGATGTTTTAGTCACCAGAACACTGAATAGTTTATCTTTTTCAATTTATAGAAATAATACACACATGGACAGATATTTACATTTCCATTCTCATCATCACCCAACTCAGATCGTTTCTGTAGCCAAAACTCTTTTAAATAGAGCAATTAACCTTTCAGATAAGTCACATCTGAAAGAAGAAATAAATCATATTAATAGTGTTTTATTAGCAAATAGTTACAATTATAAATTTATTAAAAAAGCCTTATTTCAAGCTCAAAATAGTCAAAATAGAAAACAAAAAGATGATAAATCAGTTATTAGGATTTGTGTTCCATATGTAAAAGGAACTACAGACAGTATTGGATGTATATTTTAATGCTATAATATAAATACATCATTTTCTACTCATCAAAAGATCAGCAATATAATAACCAAGCCTAAGGATTCAATCCCTCTTGAATCTCATGGTGTTTATCAAATCTCATGTGAAAATTGTAAGGCTTCTTACATAGGTATGAGTAATCATTGCATCAGTGTTAGGAGAGATGAGCATGCTAATGCAGTTAAACAACATTCATCATCATCAGCACTCTCACTCCATACTATGGATTCAGGTCATAAAATTAATTTTTCTAGTACCAGGATCATATCCAGATGTGATAATCTATACCAGTGCAAAATTAGAGAAGCCATTGAGATACTTAAAAGGCCAGATTGTATCAATAAGCGAGATGATACAAGCAAACTTCCTCCTATTTGGAAAGATTTTTTTAAAAAACATTCTTAATTTAACATTTTTGCTATTGGTGGAACTTTAAAGTTTTTTTCAAATTAGTGATTGTAGCACCTCTACAACCATCTTTCTACTTTTTATTACTCAGTGGATGACTTGTGTTACCAAGTCGAAACGTCAGTATTTTAAAATATTTTAACACGGATGAACCCGCAAAATATGTCTTTTATATATGGAACCCATGTAAATCTTCATATCAACATATATATATATATGCATTAATTATAATTATAATTACTTAATATAACCTTAGGCTCAAAATACAATCAAAAAATATCTTAGTGTCTGACTTGTATTTGAGAATTACTATCTCACTGTTTCCTAACATTATTTTTTCCAGGAAGAATTAAATACCAAGATTGTATAACCTACAAGAGAAGATCAATTATTGTAAAAAAGTTTGAATAATCTATCACTCAGAAAGCCATGTGAAGTTCAAGCAACACAAGTATCAGAGTTAAGTTTTGATTCACGGATCTTTGGCTCTCAAGACAACCTCTTTACTTACTGGACTAATTTGCGCATCATTAAGTGGAATAATTTGTTTTTAAAAATATATCTTCAAATTTCTGGAGTCAATGAATTTAATATTCGAACTCTAATTTCTTCCCCCTCCTCATTTACATGTTTCTTTTAAATCAAATATTTATACTTTATGATTTTAAATGTAATTACTAAACCAGAGTATATTGGTTAACTTGAAACTAAATTTCTAAATATATAAAGAAAGGAAAATTTGTAATTTAATTATAAAAGATACCACTAGGTAGCATTATATTCTTAAGATTTTTTTTTTAATCCATAAAACGTAAAGAAAAAATTAAGAGGAAGAAAGAAATTTGATCTCTAGAAAATTTTGTATGCAGATTGTATGAAAAGTTTAGTCTTGTAACTAATATTTGTGATGTTTTTTCTGCTTTAGCTTTTATTTTGCTTTATTAATCAAATCTTATATTACTTTTTAATGTTTTATTTGCATCAATTTTTATTGTTTAAAATTTATATTTGATAGTTTTCCTATATCGTGGCGTTTTATTAACTGTTATATTATTTTATTCCTCAAATAATATAATATTTAATTGAAAATATTATATTACAAGAAATGCAAAATCAATAGTACGTTATAAATTCAATATAAAAAGGGGTTTTTTTTCGTTTCAATGTTTTTTTTTTTACTTTGAAGTTTTATAAAAAATTTTGGCCCTGTTCAATTTTCTTCTGTCTATATCTACTTGTACATCTAAAAATGATGACTAGAAAGAAGATAAAAATGTGCGATTCTTAAAAAAATATATAATTATTAAAACTTAGTTTGTTCAAACGAACTTTTTTTCAATTTAATATTGATCTCTATTTTAAAAATGTCATTAACATATCAGAAGTGTAGATTATCATTATATTTTATGTGGTCAAATTTACCTGACTTAGAAAATTATTTATTTAATAACTGATATAAGCTAAAATTATTAATGTGTTTGGATAACTTGGATATTCAAAAGTTTGTCTCAAAAACTGAAATAGCTAATTTGTGTATATATCTTGATTAGTCTAAAATTGATCTCTAAATATATACTTCTGATCAAAAACTAGATTTTCATATATAAAAAAAATTTAGTCAAGATTTAATCACTGATACAATATCCTTGATTATTTTTAATTTAGGATTTAATTGAGATACATCATAGTTAGAACATTGTGCAATTTCATTTTGGGGATATCAAAATTTACAAATGGCATTATTTAACTTCTAAATAAAACAATGAATTAATGATTTTAATTATTGGAATCAAAATCTTTTAGAATAGTTTGTTTAAAGTTATCATGGCTTTCAACAACAATGGTTGTAAAATGTATGTTCACAAAACACACATCATTTATAATTATAGCCTTGTTAAATGTGTACTTATAATTACTGAGCACTCTACATAATAGATAACTTGTAAATGGAGTTATTATTTGCCTTTGTCAAATATTTAAAAAAATCAGATTTGAACATATCATTGAGTTGTTAATTATATATTTGTTAGAGTTGTTTTGTAATATCCATCTTTGAATTCCAAATTATAATAATATAATACAGTTTTGAATTCAAGAAAGCCCAATTTGTTAGCTGTATTCAGATGTAATTTACTGCTTAGTTCTAATGCTGCTGCTGCCTTGTCGACAGATTGATGATATTCTATTTGTTTGTTTAAGCATGGTAACCAGTTAACTGTTGGCACTTAGAGTTTATAATATATTTATTATATAAATATTATAGATATATTTAAAACTTTCATTCCACCACACATTTTAACCACATGAATAAAGATATCCGAAAAGGTAAATGACTACCAATATGCATTTCAGGCTGAAATGACAGTCTTCAGGTGGCCCAGATTACAATCTCCCACTTGTCTTTGTCATATTTGCTTAGTATTTATCAATATCAAATTACAACAATTTAATCTATGAGTGCCAATTTTTTTGCAATCACACATTTGAAAAATCCTCTAGATAAATGTGTCGGTGATTATGACTAATCATTTATTATGTATATGAGTTTAGTTTGAAATCATTACTTTATAATCACTACACATATATTTTATAAATAATTTAAATTCATTAAAATAATTTAGAAAGATTCTGTCAAAATATGTTTGACTTTCTTTTCTTTCTATCCATTTTTTTGTTGTTAATATTCCCTAAATTGATTTAAATAAAAACCTTGGTATTCAATTTCCAAGTATACTGTGTGATAAAACTTGTCAATATAAACTCATATATATTATATTTGATGATTTATGACTATATCTTAGTCTTGCCTCAAGTGCAAAACTATTCGAATTCAAGAATGTATTAAAATAATAAAAAAATGAAATCTGGAGTAATTAATTAATAATTATTTGGAGAATTGAATAAAATATTAATTGGATTTAAAAAGAAAGTGGCCTTCAGTTTTATGCAATTTGAAATAGTATAAAAGACTTAAGTTTGATTTTGCATATTTATATTTACGATTTTGATAAAATCTATTATTTTATGTGGAACAGCATTTTAGAATGCCTGCAGTAAAGCTCTCATATATATATATTTGGATAATTATATGCTATATACTTGTATGTAGCTTATGCATGTTTGTATATACATGAATAACTCAATATAAAGTTCTATTCCATAGTATAGACTTACAATTTGATTTCAAATAAAAGTAAATTAAAAATTTATAATAGTGAAATATTTTTTCCCTTCAATGGCAAAGTTTTTTAAACCAGGATATTCTTCTGAAAAATTCACACATAATTGTTTGATTGTATGTTTAGATTTATTGACACAAAGTCATCAAAAACTAAATTAGTACATTAAATTACATACATAGATTTGGTAGTAGTTTACTTATACTATTTGATTATTTAGAAATATGTAAACAAAACAGTTCAAACTATCTTTTCTAATGATTCATTATTTCTACTGTTCAATCATAATGATTTGATTTAAAGGGGACTGTTTTGATTCATATCAGTTATTATTGTTAACACACATATTAAAAATACTATAATTTACATTTTTCTAACTTTTCTTTTTATAAATATAGAAAGTCAACTTGGTGATCACGGTCGTTGATTATGATCGTATCGGTACAAGCGAACCCATCGGTAAGATTGTGCTTGGGTGCAATGCTACCGGTACAGAATTAAGGCATTGGAGTGATATGCTGGCGTCTCCTCGACGACCAATTGCACAGTGGCATTCACTCAAAGAACCCGAAGAGGCGAAGTAATTTCAAGGGAGAAGTAAGTATTTTAATTAATTAAATTCTTTGCAAGTTTACATTAAAATTTAAATGTTTAATTTGAAATTGTAAATAAAGTAATAAAAGTTTTGTCAGTTAATTCATTTTAAAATTAACTTTTGAAAATAAATAGCACTTTATTGTGAAAGAGTTGTATATTTAATTGGAATTATAACTTTTTTTTTTTAAATATACAAGGCTTCATTTTTATTCTCTGCATGTTCAGTTCTCATATCTTTTCTATTTTCATTCTTTCTGATTTATGTCTTATGGTTAGCAATATAATTAGACAAAATTATGCCCTTACAGATCTTTTTCCCCCGTTTGTACGATTAGCATTAAAAGTAAGTTTCTATTTTTTCTGAGAATTATTACTACTGTTGCAGCATTTTTTTTAATTCATAAAAGTTTATTAGTAATCTAATTTGCTGGCTGAGTGCGTCACAATGCTACAACAATCATCTATATAGAATGCTGCAGCCTGCTTTTTTACCCCATAATTTTTTCATTACATTTTAAATAAAAATTTCAAATTTGCCTATGCTTTATTAGCTAAATGTTTTATTCTTTTCTAGAATAGTATTTTCATCTACAAAATCTTCTAAACTTTGGCAGACATTTATGGCCATTTTTTTTTTATGTGTATTTTAATAATTTATGTTTTTAAAGTCTCTTATATTTATAAATGTCTGTGAAAAAGATGTTGATTTTGTATTTTCCATTTACTTTTTATTTTACTTTTTTAGCATCTTATTGCTGAAATTAGCATTATTTTTGTAGAATAGTTTAATTACAAAAGCTGCTTATTGATTGCTTTGGAATTTTATAACTCCTTTTAAAAATATATCTTTTTTTGAATAATTTCATTAAAAATTAGCTCTTCTTTACCATTTTTTTTTAGAACTGAATCTATGTAATTTATCACACTTTATTTTCCTAATTAAAAACTGATTAACTGAACACTTCAGAAGATTGGAACATTCATCATTGGCCTAGTAGTAATTTTTTAATGATTGTGCACTGTAGATTATTTGTTTTATGATAGAAAATAGATTTATAATTATAACTGGAAAATTTTTGATCTTTTCTTTTTTTTTAGTTTTAATAAAATATGCAATTATGTAATTCTTATATAGATTCTGTCTTTTCCTATCTCTGAATCTTTATTTTGAAAATTTAAAGCTTGGTTAGACATTTAAAACTTGATATCGTTATACAATAATATCTGAGGGTGATTCTTAAGTAAAACATTCTAGGGAGAGAAACGATTAGTAGTATATAAATAAATCATATGAAATAATTATGTGGTTTTAAAATGTAATTCAAAAAACATTCACTAGGTGTCAGAAATAATACATATAATTTTTAGATGTAGAAGCAAAATTAAAATCGTTAGAGACGAAGTGTGAGCAGATGAAGGAATTATTTACTAATTATAATGAAGTCCATAGGGTGGTAGAAAATGTTACAGAGGAAGCAGAGAAAGTAGACTATAAAACAGTACTGATAGGGGATTCATTAATTAGAGAATGTGGAGATATAATTGCAAGGGAAAATAGAATCATGTATGTAAGAGTATATTTTCTTGGAGCTAGAATTAAGAATGTTACAAATAAAGTAAAGAAGCAAGGGGGTAGAGAAATGTATGTCATTGTAGGGACTAATAATTTGTCAGAGCCATCAGAAAGTAATAAATGAGTGCATAGAATTGATTAGGAATTTGAGTAAGATTAAAGGAAGATTAGGAATAGTTGGATTATTACCAAGATTTGTTAAGAGATATGTGTTAGATAGAGAATGTTCTATAAATGAGAGATTGAAAAAATTGTGTGAGAGAAATGATGACATGTTTGTGGATGTGTGAGATTTTTTTATTGGAAAGAGGGAATTATATAGTAAGATGGATTGCACTAGAAAAACAAGGAACTGAAGTTTTAGGGAGTTTGATTTATAAAGAATATAGTTCAGGAAACTTATAAAGGGGGTGGGGTTTTAAGTGGCAGTGTTATCAGAAAGAAGAAGAATGGACTGGATGTAAGAAATAATCAAAAAGTAGCTGATTTAGATATAAAGGTAAATGTGGAGAGGGGATGGGTCTGTAAATTTAATGGCAAGCAAGTTATTTATAAATGTAATGGAGAAGAAAGAGTCAAAAGAATTTATGAAAGAGTAATTTGAAAAGAAGAAATTGTTAAAATTGGGTATTTGAATATGCAAGGTGGTAGGAGACTAGAAAAGTGGCTGGAATTAAACAAAACAATTAAAAATGAAAAGCTTGAGATATTAGTAGTGGAAACACGTGTAAGAGAAGAAGAAGAACCTATTCTGGAAGACTTGGTATGAAAGGGTATAAATGGAAACAAAAAAGGGGTGGCGATATAGGAGTTATGTCAAAAAAATATTTAAATACTGTTAAATGTCAAGAACCTTTGCGGTTTGAGATAAGGTTAGGAAGACAAGAACGGATGGTGGCTTTAGTGTATATAGCCACTGGAGATAGTCAAACTATAATAGAGTGAAACAGTAGCATATACGAATGCCTAATTAAGGATATACAGAGTTTCAAAGAAAAGGGTAAGAGAATAATAGTTATAGGGGATCTGAATGGGCATATTGAAGAAATTGATGATGTAGATAATAAGAATAGACAGCTTTTGAAGAATTTTTGTCAGAAAGTGAATTTGAGGATTGGAAATTTATCAAATATTTATGAGGGACAATGCACATTGTCTAGAAATAATATATTCCACACAATAGATTATGTATTAGTAGAGAAAGAGGGAATGAATAAACTACGGAAAATTAAGGTGTTTGATAATGAAGAGAGAGTATGCAATAGTGATCATAACTTCTCTATAATAGAAGTAGTAAGTAATGTGTTGGAAAATTGTAATAAAAGTAGAAAGGATAGTGAAAGATATGGATGGAGAATGAATGATAAGAGTAAGTTAGAAGAGTATAAAATAAAAAGTTGAAGAAACCATGGAAGAATTGGTTGGGGATAAGAATAAGGACTGGTGTGGTGAAATAGAAAAAGTGGCAAGTAGGGTTTTAGATGAGAATATTCAGAAGAATAAAAGTAATAGGAAAGTGAGAGTTAATAAAAGTGTAAGAAAGAGGAAAAATCATGCAGAGAATATAAGTGTGCTATTAAGAACAAAGAAAGTGAAAAGATGTTAATGCTACATGGAAAAAGTACTTAGAAAAAAAGAAGTTGGCTAAAATAGATAATTATAGAGAGAGAATGAAATTGAATAATAAATTGTTGGAGGATATTAATAAAAGTGGAAGAGATGGGAGTAAAAAATTTTGGAAATACATTAAAAAAAGGAATGTAGGGGAGAGAGAAATAGTATTATTAGATTATGAGGAAATAGAGTGTAGCTCTCGAGAAGAATTAGAGATAATCTTAAATAAGTGTATAATGGATATAGAAAAGATGTTAGATGTGAAGGACAGAGTGATAGCAAACGTGAAAGAATATAGTAATGGGAATATTAGGATTACAGATAATGAACTGAATGAGACAGGTAAGAAATTGAAAGTTGGAAAGGCAGGAGCTTTGAATGGATGGGCAGCAGAGATGGTAATAAATTTAGGGCATATGGCAAAATTAAAACTATTATCATGTTTTAATAAGTTGGCATAGAAGAAAGATTTTCTGGGTAGTTGAAGTAATACAAGAGTAAAACTACTATTTAAAGGAAAGGTTAAGGATCATAGAAAGTTAAACAATTGTAGGCCAATAGTGGTAACATCAGTGCTATATAAATTTTTTATCATATATTCATGTATGGTGGCTGGAAGGGTTGCAAAATGGATGGAAGAAAATAATATAATGGGAGAAATGCAAGGAGGTTTTCGATCAGATAGGCGTATAGGCGATAGTTTATTTGTAGCTATATAATTTATGGATATGAGGAGGAATACAGGTAGACAGTTATATATGGTTTTTATAGATATAGAGAAGGCGTATGATAGAGTAAATAGAAATAGATTATGGGTAAGTTTAATAAATTTGGAATGGATGGAGCTTTGTGGATATTATTAAAAAAATTATATGAAAATAATTATTATACATATCAGTTAGAGAATATAGAATCAGTTAAAGTTAAAAATGGGGTGGGACTAACGCAAGGATGCCCTATGTCACCTATTTTGTTTTTGTTCTATTTGAGAGAAATGGAGAGAGAGCAATAGAAAGACTAGGAAGAGGGTTAGAGATACCATTAATAGGTGGGAAGGGAGTATATACATTTCCGGGTCTTTTATGTGTGGATGGTGTCTTTTTGTGTGCAGAAAGAAGGGAAGATATGGAAGTTATGCTGAAGACATGCACAATGGTGGGTGAAGAGATAGAGATTAAATTTAGGGAAGAAAAATCAAAAGTAATGATGATTAATACTGGGGAAAGGGAAGACAAAGAAAATTTTTATTGGAGAATATAAAGTTAAGTGTGGTGAATAGATATAACTATTTGGGAATCATCTTAAGTAATCAGAGAAATTGTTTGGTTGAATGGGAGAAAATGATAAATGAAGCAAAGAAAGGAAAGGAATTGATAAAGAAGTTAACAGTGTTCTCATATAATAAGTATGATGTAGCTAGAATTGTACGGAAGGGAGTGGCAGTAGGAGGGTTAACATATGGTAATGATGTGTTGTATGTTAGTAAAGGGGTATTAGATTACTTAGAAAATGAATGAGGCAGGCAAGAAATTGAAATGTGGAAAGGCAAGAAGTTTATATGGATGGGCAGCAAAGATGGTGATGAATTTAGGAAATTGGACAAAATTAAACCTATTAGTTTGCCGTAAGATAGTATTGAAGAAAGAATTTTCAGATAGCTGGAAGAATTCAAGAGTAAGGTTACTATTTAAAGGGAAGGGTAAGGATCGTAGAAAGTTAAAAATAATTATAGACTGATGCTGGTAACGTCAGTATTATATAAAGTTTTTGCATATTTGTTGGTTGGAAGAAAATAATATAGTGTAAGAAATACAAGGAGGTTTTCGATCAGATTGGCTTATAGGAGATAGTTTATTTGTAGTTACACAATTTAGAGATATGAGTAGGAATACAAGTAGACAATAAACATCACATTACCACCATTTCTTATGCTTGCTCTTAACTGTTATTAAAACTGGCAAAACTCTCTATATGTATTGCCACTCAGTGCAAGCCAGAGTAATCAATGTATGCCAGAAGGCTTGTGCATAAAATCCCCATTTAGTGCCTACTCATCCAATATCCCCAGACTAGTTTCCGGCTTGTGGCCTTCGTCAGTGATGATCTTTGTATCTGAGAGCACTGCACGTAGATCTTAGGATCTAATGCAACTCTCCTGGCTTGCGCTGAGTGGCAATATGTATAGAGAGTTTTGTCTGTTTTAATAACAGTTAAAGTCAACCATAAGAAATGGTAGTCATGTGATATTGGCTTAAAACCAATCCTGCCTAATAGGATAGTGGTGGCTATGGTTATTAAATAACCAAAGACATCAAAATGTATGGGTACTGAGCTGAGTTCAGACCTATATGACTATATAAGCTGACGAGCTTAGATTGAAAATATTATAGTGTTTTCAATTTAAGTCTCATAGTTTTGTAGTTAAGTAGAAATAAAAGGTGGCTGCTGGAGGGTTGCATTAGATTCTAAGATCTACATGCAGTGCTCTCAGATCCAAAGCTCCTCACTGACGAAGGCCACAAGCTAGAAACTAGTCTGGGGATATTGGATGAGTAGGCACTAGATGGAGATTTTATGCATAAGCCTTTTGGCATCCATTGGATTACTCTGGCTTGCACTGAGTGGCAAAACATATAGAGAGTTTTGCCTGTTTTAATAGAAGTAGACAGTTTTATATAGTTTTTATAGATATAGAGAAGGCATATGTTAGAGTAAATAGAAAATAGACTATGGTTAAGTTTAATAAATTTTGGAATGAATGGAGCTTTAGTGGATCTTATTAAGAGATTGTATAAAAATAATTACTATATGTGTCAATTAGGAAATATGCAATCAATTAAAGTCAAAAATGGGATGGGACTAAGGCAAAGTTGTCTTATGTCACTTATTTTGTTTTGTTATATTTGAGAGAAATGGAGAGAGTAATAGAAAGACTATGTAGAGGGGTAGAGATACCATTGATAGGTAGCAAGGGATATATACATCATTGGTTCTTTTATTTGTGGATATCTTGTGCACAGAAAGTAGGGAAGATATTTGAAATTATGCTGAAGACATGCACAAGAGTGGGTAAAGAGATGAGGATTAAATTTATTGAAGAAAAATCAAAAATAATGATGATAAATACTGGGGAAAGAGAAGAGAAAGAATTTTTATTGGGGGTATGAAATTAAATTTGGTGCATAGGTATAACTATTTGGGAATCATCTTAAGTAATCAGAGAAATTGATTGGATGAATAGGAGAAAAAATTGATAATTGAAGCAAAAAAAAAAAGAAAGGGACTGATAAAAAAGTTAACGTGTTTTCTATAATACATATGATCTAGCTAGAATTGTATGGAAGGGAGTGTTAGTAGCAGGGTTAACTTATGGTAACAATGTGTTATGTGTTAGCAAAGGGGTATAAAATTATTTAGAAAAAGTACAAAGACAAGTAGGAAGATGTGCCATTAGATGCAGACATATGGACGGCAAAGGAGGCAATTCAAGGAGAAATGGGATGGTCAAGTTTTTATATGAGAGATGCAAAAAGCAAAATGAAAATGTTCAGTAGATTGCAATTTATGGATAATAAGGGAATAGCTAAAATATTATTTAAATTGGGTCATGAGTAAAGGACAGGCATCAAGATGGGTGACAAAAATAGTAGGGTATGCAGAAGATTTGAATAAAGAAATTTATTTTAGTATACTTATACAATAGGTGGGTTGATTGTGTTAGGAGAATTGTGGATTGTTATAGCGGCAAGAAATGGGATAGAAAAATAGATGCATCAGTAAAAAATAGGGAGTTGGAGACATGGAGAACTAGTATGGAAAGTAAAAAAGAGTTTAAATATATATAGAAGTAAACAGAATATTGGATGTGAATTAATTTATGATAATAGTAAGGAAGGTAGTTTACATTTAAGGCTCTAACAGGATCTTCAGCAACAAGGGAATAAATCAAAAAATATTGGTGACTTAGTCTGCAATTTATGCAAGGGAGACAGAGAAAATATTAGGCATCTGTTAACTGAATGTAAATGCCTGCAAATAGAAAGGGTACAAATAATGTTGTTAAAGAAAATATAAACAAAGTGATTAGAAAGTGGGTTCTTGGTTTTTATGCTGGCTTTGGGAAAAGATAATGGGGATCTAGATACAAAGGACATGGAGGGACAAAGATGATGTTCTGAGAGTAGGATAGAGAAGAATATGGGAAAAACTTACGATGGGGAATGGAAAAAGAAGGTGGCTAACAGATTTTTCTTGGACATATTGGCTGAGTGATTCCTGACTTCAGTAAAGGAGTAGCCATATCCCATCACATCACGTGCAGAGTGAAGGAAAAATTTATTTTAATGACCAAAAAATACTGTATTTAGTAATTTTTAAACAAACATATTTCACTAGCTCATTAGTATTAAATGAGTTCAAATAATTTGAATTGTTGAAAAATGTATCCAATATGCTTTACTAGACAGAATCAATGCAGGAATTATATATGAATTTTCAAATTGCATTTAAACATATAACAATGTTCGTTTGTTTTGGTGAAAAAGAAACAATGTAAATTTATAAATGATTTAGCAAATCTAAAAATACATAAAATATAGAATTAAAACATTTTATATATTATATTTAGTAGAATTTCATTGGTAGATAGAATTGGTTTATGTACATGTATCAAGGAATTTGTTAGAGATTATATATTTATATTTTTAGAAAAATTTGAAAATTCAAATATTCCAGTGGATATTCATTTTAGTTTTAAAAGTATGTGTGAATAAATATCTTTTTTATTTAAGAGCTTATTAAAGTATGATGAAGCTCTAAAATTGAGAAATTAGATTAAATTATATTAAGAGAGTAATAAGCAATGTCAAAGTACCACTATGAATAATCTTGAGTTATTATTTTGTCATAGTATTCTTTTGCCTAGTTATTTTAATTATTTCTGAACAATCTACAAAGGTAAAATTGAACACTGAAATACTTAATGTATTTTTTAAATATTTTGAAATGAATATTATGAGTCTTTTTTATTTATTTAATTAATATCTTTTTTATTATTATTAAAAATGAAATTAATTTTGCTTACACAGCAGATATTTTATTTAATAATAAAAAATTATTTATTTAAGTACAATAAAATATAGGAATAAATACAAGACATGGTGAGACTTATGCAAGGAATTGTACATAATATATACTAAATTGTCTGATTTCAAATATAAAAAACAACAAAAAAATATGTATATATGAGTCTTGTACAAAATATACAGTGTAGCAAATTTATAAATGTTAATACAAGAACAACAGCAATAAAAAAGAAAGACAATTATTATAGTAGAGTAACCAAAGTTGCTAGTATATTTTTAAATATAAGAAATGAGAAAAGAGCAATGTATAGTGAATAGATAGTAACAAAAGAATTAAACCCTGATGCTTTATAAATAAATTGTCTATGGTTACATTTTAAATTAAAAGTTGGTAATGTCAATTGAAAATTTTTGTTTGAATGGGTATTTACAATGAATGTTTTAGGGCATAAAAAATGGATGACAATATATATCAATAATCATTCTAGTTATAAAGACTTATGACATATAACACATTACAATTATTATACATATTATGGATAGAAGTCAATTTAAGTCTATAAAATAATATAACTTTGCAATATCTATAATGAGAATAGTATAAACATAGTAGTAAATAAAATCAAGTTATACATCACATGACTTAACTTGATAAGCTTGTGTTACAAAATAAAATAATGTTTAGAGCTATTAGCAGGATCGTTGTTTTATCAGTATAAACATAGTACAATGACTCCGAATAGAGATATTACAAGACTATATACTTAACATAAATGGACAACGGAACATAGATCTAGGCAAGACTTTAATTAAAATAATCTTCTAATGTAACCAAGAACATAGATAAGTAATATAACTTTACCAAGATAATCTAGATTCAACTAACCAATATTACTACAAGAATGAATCCTTTATTGACTAAATAGAAATATTAAGCAAACATGAAGTATATTTGTAAGAAAGAAAGAATTAATCACATTTTATTATGATGTAATACTAAAACAGTTTTGCACAAGCCAATTAATAATTAAAGTCAAATTCTTATTAATCTGCTCAAATTATGAAATAATGTCATTGGATAGAACAATCATTGAATCCAAAAGCAAAACAAAAATATTTATATAAATCAAAAATAATTATAGAGTCAAGTATAGATTTATATGGAACTTCATAACTAACAACACCATGTGTTTTGATCATTTGATTTCTGTCTTTAAGAGAACTTTTTAACCAAGGGGCAAAATGATCTTGATAGCTGTATGAATATAAATGATGAAATAGAATTGTATGATGAAGAGAGTCAAATTCATATACGCAGCCCCAGAAAATTCACATATGCAGCCACAGAAAAATGTACATGCGTATAAAGAGCAGCCAAAGTCTTTTTTTTTTCCAACTAAAATAAATTATCTTCATGAGGCAAAAATTATATACAAATTTGGAAAAAAATGATTTACATTTCAATTAGATATTATAAAGTATATCATAATAAAGAACAGAAAATAAAATGTTGTATAAATTACAAAAGGTACATTAAATAAATAGCAAAGGCCTTAACAATGGTCAAATCTAAATTTGTCCATAATATTGTTTTCAAATAATTAATAATGATTCCAACACAATTGAAATAAAACAACCATATAAAAATTTGTTTTTATATAGTTGTTTTATTTCAATTGTGTTGGAATCATTATAGCAAAAGAATATTGAAAGTAAAAAAAAAGAGGGAAAGAACTATCTACTTATAATGTGGCAAAGTATTTTTTCTAGCAACGAAACCATATTGGTGCATAGAAATCACTTTATACATATTCAAAAATGTCATTATCTTATCCTTAAATACTATCTCACATAGCTTAGAAATAATTGAAATGGGTCTATAGGTGTTGGTAACTAATGGACCATCTTTTTTATAAATTGGTGTAAGGCCAGGAGACAGAGCAGGATGCAAAGAAAGGTTATGTAAATAACTTAAAATCATTATAAAAACAAACTTATTATATTTGAAAATTTTTGAAGTCAAATTATTTAAGCCAGAATAGAAGAGGGAATATTTTTTGAACAAACAGTCAAGTGTGATAATTGCTTTCAGAAACATTCAAACAATAACAACAAAATTCAGAAATAGAATGAAATATATAATGAAATTATCAAAAAGTTCCGATTATATTCATTATCATTAACTTCTAATAAATCATCATTATATTTAATAAAATCAGTTTGTTTAGAGAATTTTTTTAGTCAAAGAGGAATTATTTTTTCCCTATAATGCTTTTTTAAAACCAGTCTTGTTTTCCTTGTTAAGTTACTTTAATTAAATAAATTAAATTACCACCATAATATTTTATAAACTTTCTTAAATTAATCTTTTCAATTAATCAATTCATTGTCTGCCTCGAAAATTCTGCTATTGTAAAAAGACCACATTTAAATTATTCAAGCCAAAAACATTACCCCAACTCTGATTAGATAATAAATATTTAAATTAACAAGTAGTAACAGTTTCAAAAGAATTGCAGTAAGATTCATAAAAGGATATATCAAATACACATGGCTTTTAATTAAAATTTTTATTGTGTCTAATAAATATATGATCAAACAGATTTAACAAAATTGCATTATTTAGATAGGTCAAATTATTTACCTGACTAAAACTGTAATTGTATAATAAATCCAAGTATATAATTAGAATTATACTTTTTAATTAGCAAATCTATATGTTACCAATTATCTTAGCAGAAGATAAATGTAAATTAGTTAATAAGGACTCAAATTCATCAATAAAAGATATGGAATTGTTGCCCCATTTATATATAGCAATTAAAAATCTTCAAAAGCAAACGTAAATATAGCTATTATAAAGTCAATAGTAGCAAATGATGGAATATGATAAATATAATTTAAATCAGTTTTTTTATATAAATCATTGCACTTTCTAAGAGTAAGTATTAGTGCAAAAATGTTCATACAATCATCTAGTCAAAATAAATTTTGTTTTTCATCAGGGATCCATGATTCAGACAAAACAATAACACCATAAAAAAAATCATTCAAACAAATATTTAACTCAGCAATGTTAAACTAGATATTGTGAATATTAGAAATGGAAAATTTTAAAATCTTTAAGTCTTTTCTTACATCTAAGAAATAAATTAGATTGCACACATAAAAATAAAGTTCAGAAGAACAATAATTCATTTTAATAAGGACATGAGTGAGATTACATTATTTCTCATATAATGCTACACTTTTTCATTCATACATTTTTTACTTTGCTAATCAAAAAAATATGCCAAGTAGTTAAAGAAATTTATATAGTGACTTATTTTCTAACGATAAATTATCAGATTTAATTGCAACAAATTTTTCTTAAATAAAAATTAACTAGCCAAACAGTAAGTCCAAGTCCTAATTTATTTGATATATATTTTTATGAAGTACTTTTCTAAATCAGTATTAGAAAAACATTCAATTTCAAACTTATTCACCATTTAGGAAATGATTTGCTGCAAATTTTTATTATCTTAAGCAGTACTTTGCATTTCCATTTCATAATCTATTTGAACTCAGTCCAAAGCTTTAATATTATTCTTCACTTAAAATATATGCATATCATACATAGTATAAATACCAAATAAATAAGCTGATTACTTCTATCAGCATTTTGATGCAAAATGTTAAAATCAGATTTGCATCTTAGTAACCATTAATAAAAGATCTGACAAGGCATTATGAATAATTGCAACTTATCCATAATCTGCTCGAAAACTTAGTTAACAAATTATCTGATGTAATAATAAAATTTAAATTCACATATATATTAATAGAACAAGAATTTTTAGTAAAAAAGAATATGTCCAGACTTGTTTTTTTTAAATGTCATCTGTATATTTTCTTATGTATAATGTATGATACCATTACAGGCTTGATAAGATACATAATTATTGTTAATAGGTATTAAGTTATCACAAATATCACATAAAGCCATGAAAAACATATTTGTATTATAACTTAATAATAAACAGTATAAAAACTGAATAAAGATTACAGATATTCAATAACAGATACAGTAACAAATATATTTATATTTAAATAATTGAAGTTATTAGATTTTTAAAAGATCACTTAAAAATACTCCATTTCTTTAATTTCATAGTTATGAAATTTATATATTATCAAAATAAGTAATAAATGATAATTAAACTTTAAATTAAGAAAAAATATTCGTTTATTTTTTAAATAAATAAAAATTATTTAGGGATTACAAATTAATATAAGAAATATAATTATTACTCAATTCAACAACGCGACAATGACTTACTACTGCTTGAACATATAATGTTGAGGATTATAATCATATTACAGAACACTTGTTCCAAATATGTTACTAAGAATTATTTTGCAGACAGACTCATAACAAATCATTTTAATAAACTTGCAAATATAATTTTACTTTCATTTTCAATATCCATTCATTCAGTCAGCCAAGGAGAATTCCTCTTTTATCTGACCTCCAATTGTATATAATGTAAATAAATCTCTGATATCTGAGTGCAGGGGCATTGATAAATGATAACTAAAATGATTCTGTATGAGTCTACCTACAAAATAATTCGTTGTAACATAGTTGGAACGAGTGTTCTGTAGTATGAAGAATTATGTATAAAAAAATTGTAAAGATAATCTTTTTTTTTTTATTAATCATTATCATATTTTAATATTTTTATAATATATTTATAATTTAAAAATAAATGGTTAATTTTATTTTTATGGATAAAGATTTATATTTATATTTAAAAAAGTCTATGAAGTCCTATGTTTTTAAAATGTTTTCCTAAAGATAACCTTGTCAAGTCAAAGATGGAGAATACAAATAGAAAACAATATTAACAATAGTTAAATTGTTTTCTAGCATTGAACATATCATTTCTAACACTACTGGATACACAGAGTCCTTCACTTAAAAAAATATTAGACAAATGGTACATGAAATATTAGAATGATCAATAGATCATAAAGGGATAAATTAAATATTGTAATACACAGAAGATAAAGTGAGAGAACTATGATATAATGAATATATAATTTTTATAGCAATCAAAGTAGATATTATGAAGCATTTATTATTTTGAGGTCAACAATAAAGGGAATATTTGGTTAGTTGATAGAAGGGTTCTTGATAGTGACTGTGTGAAGATCATATATGATTAAATTGACACACAAAAAAAAAAATCATAGAAATTGTGTGCTAATAATAAGGGATTGAATTTTTATTGTATAACAAAAAGTAAAAAAAATAAGAAATTAAGGGTTAGTCTATAAATGATAATAGGAACAAAACTGATATGGATTTGTATGAAAACTAATATTTCATTTAAAAATTTCAAGAGGAGATATTTACAGGTGATAAATATATTTGAATTACATTATTTATTGATGCAAAGTAGGTTTAATATTAATTAATGTATACACGCTTCATAAATTTGATGTATCACAAGGCAGTAATTGAAGATCTAATTGATGTTACAGTTTAAGAAAATAAATAGAACTAGGTTTGAAAAAATGTTTATTGGAATTCTATTAGAAAAAAGTTTTTTAATATTCAATAGACGAAGAGAATATGTTAAAAAAAAAAAAAATAAAGATGTAAATTATGAGAAGAATAAATAAACAAGAAAGCAGCCTTGATTTGAGATGGTTAATGAACTATAAAATCCACATAAGCTTGTCAAGGTTAATATAGATAGTGTTGATAATGAATTTATAAATCAAAGTACATAATATGGTTTGTATAACATTATACAGAAATAGAAAAATTCAAAAAAGAGATAAATGTGATTTAATACATAGAACAACAAACTTGGTTAAAAAAAACATTAATGGGAATAAAATACTTATTGAATGTAGAAATATAATTGTTAAATAGAAAAATAAACATATTATGATGGTTGAAAAATATATAATTCACTGAATAAAGATAACAAACATTCATTTATGTTAAGTGAATAAAAAAAGTAAATAAATAAGAATGAAAGAAATTACACATTATTCGAAAATGAGATATAAAAATAGAAGCATCATAAGAAATTGATTGCATTCTGCTTATAGTGTTGAAATCTTGGATAAAAGATTTCAAAAAATTAATTTACAGTATATGTTTCCATTAGAGAAAATTTTTAATGAAGTATTACTAAGAAAATTTAAAATGTAAACGCAGTTAAAATTGAAAGATTATTGTGAAATCATATTGAAAAAGTAGAGTGGTCAAAATTTATTTATTGATCTAAAAGGATGTTAAACCTAGTTTCTTATTTTGACAGATAATTTGAAAAGTATAGATTGGAAAACTGAATTGTTTAGAATGCACTTTATAAAATATTAAACAGGATTAATTTTATTTACATTAAATTTCATTTATGAAGATATATATCAAAATAAAACTTAAAAGTGACTGTTTTGCAGAGAGCTGTAAAATATGTTAGTGTTTTTAGTTATCTAGAAAGCTAGTTAATTAGACACAGAGGTATTAAAACAGTAAACATTACAGTGGTTTAATAGGTTTAATAAGTGAAAGAGTTTTTGTATATCATTGAATGTTTTAGTTATTTGTGTATGTAGAAATGTAAAAAGTAAACAAAAAAAAAAATTGGGAATTTTTGAAGTATAGGTTTGGAGAAAAATGAATACGTTATTGGATGTGAAAATTAAATTATAAAAGTAATGAAAACATTTAATAAAAAGAATATTTAGTGAAAAAATTAAATAAAAGAATTACAGCAGAGATAAAAGAAAAAAAAAAGGGGGGAGGGTGATATGTTTATAGATGATATTAAAGAAGTCAATATTTAGAAAAATCAGAAAATAAAATTTAGGTAAGTCTGGGCGAATGTGCCTCATGAAAAATAATTGATGATGATATTGTAATTATTAGTTTACTATTTATTTTATTAATTTTAATGCTGTATCATTTTGAACTAGCTAATAACAATCTTTTTTTTTTTTTAACTAAGAGTTTTATAACAGGTTCATTGTAAGTACGATAGTTTCATAAAGTGAAAATTTATAAATGCATATTATGTTTAAGAGAGAACATTGATTACTCTAATATTATTTTAAGTTGATTAATTTTTAACTTATAGCATTACTTGAATTTATGAACATATATATATTTTAATAGTATACTTTTATTTTATTTTAGGTGCATTGCTGTTCTTGTAAGCGTCTCCTTTGACTTTGAACCCCTACACGATTAACTATTAACGTGATATTTATTAAAATCATTTAGTGCTCGCACATAAAAAATAGCAGATTATGTTTCAATTGTTTTTCAAGGACCTACAAATGAAAAAAAAAACTCAGAAGAATACAATTGCTTTTACTTCTATAATTTTATTTACCTTTCTAAAAAATATATATATAACAAAAAATTGAAATCTGACATCCTAAAAGACTTGATCAATTTTTTTTCTCTCAAGCTTATCACCTTTACACCCTTTTATTTTAATTTCTATTGTGCTAGCATTACACGTTACAAAATTTCATATCTAGCAAAAACAATTTGATACTTAATAAAATTTAAAAAATATCACAAAAAAACAACAAAAACTCTGAACTTTTACTCTGGTATTTTAAATAAATTTCTTAATTTTTAAATAAGAATAGCAGTACATCTTTAGAAAGTAAATACTTCAGATTTAACTTCTTCGGATAAAAGTCATTTTGGCAATCTATTAAACTCAAAGAACTTATTATGAATAGATTTTTTATTTATTTAAGTGAAACGTAAAGGACTGTTATAATTTAATTGTTATCAAAAGAAATTGTTTCCAATTTTGAATAAGTGCTTCTAGACGATATTGCGATATCAAACTACATATGCCTCTTAGTACCATCACCCATTGTAAATGTGACATTTAGTGTTGAGTTGTAACTTGTATCATAAAGCATTTCTATCAAGATAGATTATTATGTTTTTGTTTTGAATTTAATTTAATTACACTGTTTATAAATTGATTATTATGCACTTGTATAAGATGGAGAAAATAATTAAAAAACAAAAGTTGTTCAAATTCTGAAGCAAGAATCTTTGGAGAGATTTATTCTAGATATTTGTAAACTTTGTTGATATTTATAAAAGAAACTTTTAGAACTTTGGTTTTATTTATTTATTTATTTTTTTGTTTGAGATTTGTCCAAGCTTACTAAATCTAGTCTTTGATTTTAACATTTTTTTTTTTTTGTTAAGCAGGCCATCATGAAATATTTCATAATCACTTGTACAAACTAAGTTGTATTTATGTTTGTGGATTTTGTCCAAAGCTCTTTTAAATAATTATTAATAAAATTTGAATTCTATTACAAAGTTATCTTTTGTTTGTTTATTTTTTAGCATAAATATTATTTAGAAAAATATTGAAGATCATTTCTAGACATAGTACTTTTTTTAAAAATTAAACTAAAATATTATTTAAATGTTTAACTTTTTTATTAAATAAAAACCTAAACTTATTTCAATTTGAGGTATATTAATTAGTATCATTTAAGCAAATTTTTAATAGATTGAAATTGTGTAATATATAAATTAAATATGTTGCAGACATTAATTTAAATTCATATTTTTGTCTTAATACATAAATTTATTTATTTTTAAATATATATTTAAATTTTATTACATATATACTATTTAAAATGAAAATTGTCTGTTGTAGAAGAAAGATGTCTTCATGTAATCAAAATATGTTATATAAAAGGTAAGAAAAACAAAGTATTAAAATTGTCAACCAATCACTTGCAAATTAGAAAATATGTAAGCCATATTTAATGGAATAAAGAAATGGAAGCTGAACTCTATTTAAAAGATAACTTGTTTTTTCAAGCATCTTTTCATTTTAATAATTTCCAAATTTTAAAATATGATGGCTCTAGGGAATGTTTTTAATTATGGCTTTACTTTTTAATTATCATTATTTTATGATATTGTTATTTACTTCTCTTATGGTTTGACATCAATTAATTCGTAGTCAGTTTATTTGGTGTATAAAAATTTTCAAATTGATTTCTCATAATATTAGTGAAAACAATAAGTATGTTCTTTAGAAATTAAAAAAAAGCAACATTTTGCCTAAATTTTAAGTAATTTATAATCTGTCCAATATCTTCTCTTTGTTTATGAATTGCTTTTATTAACTAATTATATATAGTTAGTGATTTGGCTGTTTGAAAAATGACTTAGCTATACAAAAGATAATTGGCTCCACAATAACATATTAGTTATTCTCGTGCTTTATTTTTTTTTTCTAAGAGCATACTGGTTATTAGTATTTTCTTTTCATTTCAGTTTTAATATTCCAATCACAAAATTTTTGTCTGCAACTTTTACAATTTTTTTTCATCGACTTGAATTATTTGCATACAGTATATGGCTTATCAAAGGAGTGCCCACAAAATGGTATTGATATTACTGATTACTCAGATTTTATCCAATGATCGTCCTTACAATATTGGTTTTGACAACAAAAAAGAACAGATTATTTTTATAACATGATTTGAGTAATAATTTGCTAATATGATCTCAATGTTTAAGGAATGTAATTTTATCTTTACTACATTACATTTTTCTTCATTCCTACTTTCTATATTCAAGGTTCCAGTGGTGACATTATTATAGATCTACCTGATGTTTCTTTTCTGCATATAAGTATTACACTTAAATGATCAAATAACTTTACTTCAGTTATGATAGATTGTCTAGCAGCTTTGGAAAATAATATTGGATCTTTGTTATTAGTATATTTCATATTTAGGGGAATCTTCCAGCATAATAATTTCATTTGACTTTTTATGTTAATACTTAAGATTTCCATCAAACTATATAGTAGTTTGTGATTGCTCTCTCCTATACAGTTGCACTGATGTTTTGCTATTGACATAATTATGATTATCAGTTTAATGCTCATGCTGATTAAGTAATAAGACATTAAGAAGAGAATTAAAATAAACATAATATAAAAATGTTTCAAATTCTTCTTATGGAGACTAATAGAGAAAGAAGATAAAAGTCTATGTAAATTTCATTGTAATGCAAGATGACAAACTCAGTAAATAAAAAAAACATTAACAGTAAAATGGGTTTTGAACCGTACCATTGTTTAAGGTTATGAATTAAGTGTAATTAATTTCATAATTTAAAATTCACGCAGATAATAAAAAATACAAACAATTGTTAAAGATATATAATTTTCATTAAGAATAATAAAGGAATGAATTCAGGAACTAAAGATTCTGGATCAAACTTCAACCTGATTCTTTTGGTGCTTTCAGATTACTTGTGTAGCTTAATAAAGTGTCAAAATGATGGCCTTAAGATTTACATTTTTTAGACCAAAGCTCAACCTGCCACTGTTGGTGTTTAAGTGTCACATTACTTCAAGATTAATTAATAATTCAATATTTTTTCACTCATTAATTGAAGATTAAAACAGCAGAAGAAATAATCATTCTGATAAAATCCTGAAATATTGTTTTGATAGTTTTCTGATAATTTTATAATAAAATTTGAGTGCAATTATCCATCTTAGTTTGAACACTTTTTAGCAAAAAAATTATTGTATATATCTGTACACACAATCTTCTGTCTTATGTTTCAATTGTCCTGCAGTATTCTTCAGTCAAAACATAAGTTTGTGTGTACATATTTACAATAAAAAAATTTGCTAAAAAATACAAAGTAAAGTGAATAAATTGCATTTATATAAGATATTCCAGCAAAATAAAGGAAGTGGGAGATTTAGTAATATTTGAATTGAGTTTGAAATTACACAAAACATTAAAAATCTGGAAAAAAAAAGGTTTTCTTGGACAAGTGTAAAATATTTTCCTCAATATAAAATATATTTTTCCTCTGTTTTATAAAAGCTTAATTAATTTAATTAGACTAGAGATTGTTCAATATTAAACAAAATGTCTTCTGCTACTCTTTCTCTTAGAAGAAATGCATCTATCAAAAGATAATGACAGTTGTTGCTAGAATTACACTCCAGAAGCTATAACCAATACTTGTAAGTAGAGTCTGCTCATTATATCATGCAAGGTAAGATAATTATTTGCAGTATTAACTTTTCAGAAAGGAACATTGTATGCTAAGAGCATAAAATTCATTAATTACTATGATCTTTTAAGTTTACTTTTAAAAATTCATTGACAAACTACTGTAGGCATTTGGCCTTAGGATTAAAATATAATGCATTTATAATTTGTATTATGAGTTATATAGAAATATCTCGCCATTTTACTCATGCAAGAGAGATTTACAGGTTCTCCAACGGTCATTCTTTTATTTGTTGCTTATGCAAAATAAAAGAAGTACTATAAATAAAATCTCAGAAATTAATGATGTTATATTTGCCAATCTCATAATTGCTTCAACTATTATAGAAGCAAGCCCAGTAATATAATAATTGAAGGATTTTCATTTCCCGCTGATAAATTTCATAAAGGTAGTTTTTGTGGCATATGTTAATGGAAATTGTTAACATCAAATTCCTTCAATCTTTATTTCATATCTATTAGTTTTTTCCTTATTACAGATTATGTATCAATTGGAATACAAATGTCGCATAATTTCCTTATATGCTTCCAACAACAGTTATCTTTATCCTACTTGAGTCATTTGCTATAATCTTCATTGATAAAAGTCAGAAACTTATCTGAAGATGGTGATTTTACAACACTATAGCATTTGATATCCATTGATTACTCAAACTTATAGTAGCTTTCTGCATAGGGTGAAAATAACTGGTTTTGTAAAAATTAATCACAAGTTAAATAAAATTCAAAAGATAAAAACCAAAATATTATTGGCTGTTGCCCTAAGAGACTATTTCCTTTGATTACAGTTTAAATAGTTAATACCTCATTAATGGCTATTTATAATTGTTATGGTCTCTAGCTAAACCTTTTCAATAATTATATATATGTAATAAAATAATTTTAAAGTCCACTTGAACAATAATGTACAAGGCCAAAACCTACAACAGAAGTGTCCTAAAATGCTTATGTGACAGCCAATAAGACGTAATAAGGACTGCACGTGGAACCCTCAATTCAAGAACAAGCCAGAACACGACAAAGATGGGACTCACCTTCTATACTTAAATTTATATATAAATAAGTCGGACTCTAGCATTCCAAACTAAGAGTGCGAAGCTTAAAACATCACATTTAATTCATTAAATATTATATATCAATAAATAACATGAAATCTTTCGATTTATAATGAAGTAATTTTTAAATGTAATAAAATGATAGTAACAAATGTAAATATATAAATTTATTAAGTGCTAGAAGATATCTAATAATAACATACAAGGCTAAAACCTATGACAGAAGCGCCCTAAAATTGCTTATGTGACAGCCAATAAGATGTAATAATGACTGCACATGGAACTGTCACAACATTTTTAGGGCGCTTCTGTCGTAGGTTTTAGCCTTGTACGGTATTATTAGATATCTGCTAGCACTTAATAAATTTATATATTTACATTTGTTACTATCATTTCATTACATTTAAAAATTGCTTTGTTGTAAATCAAAAGATTTCACGGTGATTATTTATATATAATATTTAGTGAATTAAATGTGAAGATGTTTTAAGCTTCATGCTCTTAGTTTAGAATGCTTGAGTCTGACTTATTTATATATAAACTTAAGTATAGAAGAAGTTGTGTCGCATCTTTTTCTTGTGTTCTTGAATTGAGAGTTCCACATGCAGTCATTATTACATCTTATTGGCTGTCACATAAGCATTTTTAGAGTGCTTCTGTCGTAGGTTTTAGCCTTGTACGTTATTATTAGATATTTGCTAGCACTTAATAAATTTATATATTTAAAGTCCACCTTAATGAAATATTTTTTATATAATTCTGCCATCTAAAATTCATTTTTGTTTGTATTTCTAGAATGCAATTTTTTTTTATTATAGTAAATGTAGCAATGCATTATTCTCACCTGTAGAATGAAATATTCCAATAATGTTGAAGTGTCTTAAAAATATAAAGAATTTACTATTCTGGCAGTTAATGCTATCTCTTTTTGGAATCGTTTAGCCATTTTAAAGTACATTAAAATATTCAATAAAGTTACATTAATCATCTACATAAATATCTTTACAATCTTCTTAAAACATAGCTCTATCAAGAGATGTATAATGGATTTTACTACAGATTGTGACTTGATGTTCTGAGGGAAAAGAATTATTATTTATTATAAAAAAATATGATGGGCCTATTTTGATAATTGGAAATATAATGCACTGATAAATCTAGGTAAAATACTTTTTTTAATAGTTATACCAGATAAAATATATTTTGGAAACATTACACTTATCATAACTGCTTCCATTTTTGTTAGTAAATTACATATATGAGAAAATGATGGTTTAAATTGCATCTTTTCATTTATAAGATTTAAATCGTAGTTATAGATGGCTTGCTATTTTTAGGTATTTTATGATTTTATTTCTAAAGAAATTTAACTAACACAAATTACTTGAAAAATAAGATTTCTTTCTCTTCCTTATTAGTGTGTAAAGAAGCTTACATTGTTTTCTGCCTTCCACTTGCTAGTATAAATTTGGCCACACTTTTACTGACTAGATTAATTTTTAATTTCTCCAATGACATTGATGATTTGCATTTATTTCACTTTCTGAATAATTATCGGAGTTTTCTTTCTTTCTTATGTCAATTTAGTTAAGTTTACAAATTTTCAAAACAAAAACATTTTAAATTAAAAATATTTTTAATGTATAAATATTATCCAACATAAACTAACAATTATTATATATATATAAACAAAATATTTTTTGAATTAAACCGTATATTATTTTGTATTACTTCCTAACGTTTTGACGCAATCCCATCCGCCATTTTCAAGTTCAAGTTTTTAAAGAAAAAGATCTCAAGTAGTAACAAGATTACATGATCACCACTTCTTATGCTAGCACATAACTGTTATAAGAACAGACAAAACTCTCCATAGAGTAGTGCCAACCAGAGTAATCAATGGATGCCAGAAGGCTTGTGCATAAAACCCTCATCTAGTGCCTATGCCTGTTTAGTAACAAGATTGATTGTGGGATAGAGAATGAGATTGAGCTTGAAGTAGTTGAGCATTCAGAATATGTAGATTAACAAAGTGTTTATTTTAGTTTCATCATTAATTGATTTTAAGTTTATATTAGAAGAAAGAGATAAAATAAATGGTCTTCACAAGCTAGAATATATTGCATTCCATCAGCTTAGTTTAGATCAGTTGGTCTTTTTAATACTTCAAAAGACTCCATCATGGTTCTCAAATCGTAAGTATTTTATAATTATCAAACCAGGTTTGTGACCAATTTCTAAAAAATGTGAAGTAAAAGTTGATATATCTAACTTTTGATTGAAAGACATTTTTATGTTCTTAATTCTGACATTAACATGTCTATTGGGTAACAGTAGCTGGGTTCAAACCCTGTTATAAGGGAGTTACACAATATTCCCTAAATGCCTAGATCAGCGTGAGTCCAATAAATTGGATTCAGTGTGCGAGTATAAAATATAAAGAATTAGATATATATGTCGAAGAGAGAGTAAGTTGGAAAGTTTTTTTTTTTATTTATTTAAAAAAAAAAGAGAAAGAGAAAGATGTTTATAGTTATTGGTTTTAAAATACTTCTTAAAAATATGTTAATAAATTGTGGGAATGCAGTTATATGCAAATATATAAATTTTCTTCTTGTATTATTAAATTATTTCAAATGTATACTTTTTTGTTGTTTTATTGTATATCGCATTTTAATGAGAGTAACGAAAGAACTTTTATATGTATACCTGGAGGCAATTTCTGTCTTTTGTTCAATTACTTAGTCACTCAAAATTTCCAAGGAATCTTAAGTAAATGTATGACAGAAAAAGAAAAATGTTAAAAGCATGCCTAAGAAATAGAGATCGACATACTGATAAAAACTATTTTGGGAAACAAAAGGAATGGGAGAAATTAGTGAGTTAAAAAGAAAAATCAGAACAAGCAAGAGTGGTTTTTTGAACTGAAATGAAATATTAATATTTTTCTTGTTGCTACATTGACTGATACAGCTATGCTCATATTATAAAATGAAACATTAAAACAAATCCTTCAATCAACCATCAGGAGAAGAAAATGGATTTAGATATAGTAACTCAGACTATCGCTACAATCAGAATACAAGAGTAGAACAATACATGCAAGGCACCATCCTAAGCTCCGAATGTGTAGCTGTTGCTGTTAAATGCTTGCCCCTTCAAGAACCATAGGGACCTCACCGATAAGCCATTAAAACAGTCCAGGAAGGAAGAGAATATCAAATTGTCTACAATGAGGATGCTTCCAGTCAGCCATCATTATTTCCTAGATCTAAGTAATACCACCATAATGGATGTTCGTGCAAAACTTTTGCCATTAGCAGAAAAATTTTGTTTTATTCTTCGACAATAAAAGAATACATAAATTTCTGTAGGATTGTCAAAATCAAGCTTACATGGAAATAAACTTATCCATATTAAAAATCCCGGGTACTTCAAGGTAACTATAACTAGTTTTATTATCTTAAAAGAACTGAAAATTGCTTATTGTTACTCTCCAAAGGTTCAGTCATTGTGTAAAATTATATATTTTAATTTAAAATGTATAAATGCATTCCTACACTCATGGTTAATTATATGTTCTTTTATATTTAATTAATTTCATTTTTTTGTGTTTCATGTTATCATTGACATATAAATTATATATATATGTTTTTCTTTCTCCATATTTAATTAGCCATAGTAATAAAATTGTATACTTATGTTAAAACAAATTGTCTCTCATTAATGAACATATTTATTACTTATATTGGCCTAGTTTCCTTCCTGGCAGAATATCAGAATGAATGAAGTATGCTTTTCAGAATAGGCAGTTCTATTATATGTAATTTTAAATTCTAAACTGTAGATTGCATAAAGAAATAGATCATGCATAGAGGGAATAAATGTGTAGAAAGAGGGAGTTCAACAGTAGCTAATTTTAAATGACATGCGATCTAATTTAAGGGGTATAGAAAAGAAACCATTACTAATACATAAGTTTAAATATATGCATCTTAAGGTGAGAAGTATATAAAGCAGGGAAAGCTTGTTTCAACTACGCAAATTTAGACATTACTTCCGTTTAGCCTGATGGGTATTGTTACCTCCCAGCCCTGGGATTTGAGCTAGCTGAAAGGGCGGGCACCTAATTAGCAATAGTTTTAAGATTTCTTAAAAGGGAAAATTATAATTCTTATGGTACTAGAGATATTGGCGCTTGGGGTCAGTTTATTAATTGACGCTCATAAATATACTTTTTCCAAAGAAATTGTTGTTTGTCTTTTTAAATGAAATAATGGCCGCTAGGTAAATTTTTTTTTTAATATTTTTTTTAATGTACTTCCTGATATAGGATATGTAGATTTTATTTCTTAAGATATATTTAAGAAAGAGATTCATATTCGAACCCAATGCGGTGGATAGTAGTCAAATTCTATCTACAGGTGTTATGGCGACTATACAGCCATAGTTTTGCATTTACTACCCTACATGGTCACCAGATTCAATTTTTTGATAGACATTTATATAAACAACAAAATTAATACTGGGGTTGCCTGTTAAAATTGTATTGATCTACATAGCTTTTTTGCATACTGTAAACATGGAATTTCATAAACTTCCTGGAATTCCAAAAGTATTCTATCTTTAGTTTTATGGAAAAAGTCACTTTTTTTTTTGCTAGTGAAAAAAGTAGTCTATGTTAAAATTAGATAGTCATCTACTGATCTTATCAGTGACTTGTTTAATGTAAGGTAAAACCACTAAACTAATTAAGTTATCCATTTTATTCTCCTTTTTCTTTTTAGTAGCAATGCTTTATAAAGCTTTATATATAATGTTTTTATTAGAAACCATTAGAAAGTGGAATATTTTTTATTCTATTTCTTGAGTAAGATGATCTTTATTAGAGAAATATCTATTTGTATGGGTGGATTTTCTGTAAACTGATATTAATGAGTTATCACATTTTCTTCCAATCAAACCATCCAGTAAAGGAAGTGATTTGTTATTTTTAACTTCCATAGTAAACTTAATAATAGGATGTCAATCATTAAGAAAAACAAAAAAAAATGATTTAAGGCATCAATACCATAAGGCCATATAACAAATGTATCATCCACACATCTGAACCAAATAGATTTCTTAGAAGCTGCATTTAATACTTGATTTTCAAAATTATTCACGAAGAGATCAGCAATTGCAGGTGACAGTGAAAATTTCATAGAAAATCCTTTAATTTGTTTATACTTTTGAAAATTATGAATAAAAATTTATTTTCATGGCAATATTTTGCTACTAGAATAATAAAATCAGGCAAATTATTGTATAAAACTTTCAAAACATCATATTTTCACCATTTCATATGCTTACACATGCTGTTAATACAAGTTCCACTGTCCATACAGTAGTGCTACCAAGAACAAGCTTCCATAATCAATGGATCCAGGAAGGTTGTGCATTAGATAGGGATTTTATACACAAACCTTCCTTCATCCATTCATTAAAAAGGCTTGCACTTGATGGCACTACTGTAAAGAGGGTGGTACTCTTATTAATCACAAATTATTGTATTGAAATATTATAGATAAAGCTTCTTCATAGGAATACTAGTAAACATAGAAGAAATACCAAAACTAATCAATAAATCAGTTTTAGTTAGTTTTAAGATTTAATTATAGAAATAATTCTTCATGGAATGTTATCTGTAAATGGTTGTAAGCATCGGTCTGTAGTATGTGCAATAGGCTGCAATGGTACCTCAGGTTTATGAATTTTAGGCAAACCATAAAATTTAGGATATAATGAAGAGTCTTCTCTTGAAGAAATTTTAATTTTCATAACCTCATCTATACTGGAACATAAGGCATTTTGTCATATTTTTTAAATATGTCAAAAGTTCTCTAACAATCATTTTGTAAGTGCCATCATTTAATAAATTGAAAATTTTATTATTATAATCTAAATGATTGGGGAAAAAAGTCGAATTAACCTTTGCTGGAATAATTACAATAGAGTCATCTTTTTTTTTTAAATTATGAAATGCAACCAATTCTCCTTAAGATAAATTTCTTTTTGGTGCTTTCATATTTTTTAAAACATCACAAACCTCAAATCTAATAAAATCAGCAATGTGTAAATCTATATTTGTTTTAAAGAAAACTCTATGTTGCGTATAATATTTCCAATTGGAATTCATTTAGAAGTCAGTACATAATTAAAACCTTTCTCCAATAGGGGAACTTTATTTGAAGAAAGCTGACGATTAGATACATTTTTTACATATAAATCAATCAAATTATGTTTAGTAAATTGATTTTCCTTTTTAGTTATTAATAAAGCTAAGTTTTTTTTGTTTAAAAGTTTTAAATTCTGAATACTTTATAGGTCAGAAATAAACAATATTCTCGAAAATAGACCTGAGAATTTGATGAATTTGCTAGTTTCCTTAGCAAAAAAAAAAAATCAATATAATTGCTGTGTCCTGTGAACAGCAAGTAAATAACTTACAAAGGCACAATTGACATAATAAGCTAATAGTTTAATTTAAATAACATATGAGAATATTTACAAATATACATAGCCTATTTAAGTGCATAAAAATAATAAAAGGTTATGGTGACCTGCATATAATAATCCTAGTTCTGCTTTTGGACTTACAGAGTCAGAAATCTCTGAATTACATTAATACTGGAACACATATGCCAGGTTCTGGGAGTTTATATACCCCCCCCCCCCCAAGACTTTTGGAGTGTTTACAAACTTTATCAAATATAACATTTTTGGCAGTTCCTTGACCTTATAAGGCGAGCTATGCAACCCTATGACCTAGCAACATTGTTACACATTGATAGTTACATTGCTACACATTTATTGTTATACAGTTATTTATATAATATATACAATTATTTCACACAATAATTGTACATAATTATTATTTTTATTCTACACAATTATTATACATTTATTGTTGCACATACATATATATTCTTTGCATGACTTTAAACATTGCATTCCTTTCCTGTTCAGAAATATGGTTCTTCACCTAATATAATCTTTGGAATGAACAGGAGGATTTCTGAGTCTTGTTGGATGCTGGAGGTCTTTACTGTGCCTCAGTGATGATTTCAGAGTAGCTATCTCATTTTTGGAAGTCTCTAACTATCAACAATTCTTTTTTTTTCAAGGTTGTAGATCTCCAGACTGGTTGATGCTGTAGTTCCTGCTTCAACATTATTGCCAGTTGCTTCTTCACTATCTCCATTATTTATAGCTGACAGATATTATCTTCTCAGCTGGTTTTTATGTTTCCAAAGTTTTGTGCCCTCTTGTTTCAATTTCTGCCAGTTGATTTGCAATATTTCTTACGATGGTTGCTTTCTCACAACTCTTTTTTAATTCATTCAGTGACCAAACATCACATATTTAAAAATTTTTCCCTACCATTTCTGTCTCATTAACTTTATGTTGGGTAGGTAACAAGATTGACAATTTATTGCTTATTTTTCTTTGAAACAACAATTCAGCTGGGGGTTTCTCAGTGGCATTAGATGGTGTACAAGGTTGATGAAATGCTATTTCAAAAAAGAGTTCGTTTGTAACCCTGCTTAAGCCTTTTTCATATTTTGGACCATTTTCTCAGTGATTACATTTGACTTAGGGTAATATATTGATGATTTTACATGTTTTATTCTCCAGTCATTAATAAAATTTTTGAATTTATCTGAGAAAAAAATACAATTAACTGACATGAGGATCTTTGGTGTTCTGTATGTAGCAAATATCTCCTTAAGTTTTTCAATAGTTGCAGATGAACTAATATTTTTATAACTCAGTATTCAGTCCAGTGACTATATGAATCCACCACTTCTAAATAATAATGTCCTTTCTATGGACTGGCATGTTCAATGTGGATTCTTTCCCAAGCTTTCTCCAGAATAGACCATAAAATATATTTTTGGTGGGTCATTAGCTGTGATTTGACACTCTTTGAATTTTTTAATATATAATTCAAAGTTACTATTCCTAGCCACCATGAATAGTGGTGTACCCAGATTTTAGCTCTTACTATTCATGGATGATCTTCTGTAACTATAGCTGGATACAAGTACTTTTTCATTTATCAATATATAGCCTTTATTTATGGACAGTCTCTTGCGTACTTTCCACAGCCTTTTATTCAAGTAGGGAGGATTTTTAGACAGAATCTGCATTAGTCCAAGCTTCTATTATTGATAGTTTTTGAAGCTATTTGGTCAACGTAATTTAGATATGCTTCTTTCCCAGACAATTCAGCTTTATCTGAACATGTAGATAATGCATTCACATGCAATATATTTTTACTTTGTGATTCTATATTGATTTTTTTAATGCCACCTATTAATATGCCTAGGGGTGCAGCCCATTCTCTTCCTATGATCAGGTTAATTTATATAGTGTGGTAGTATTTTTTTTACTCTTCTTTGTTTCTACCTTTACTTTTGCAACTCCTAGTATTTTTATGGAACTTTTGTTAGCAACCCTGATCTTGTGATGAGTTTTCTCTAATTTGGGGGGAATTTCAATTCTTAATTAAAATTTCCTAATCCCTACTTTTTATCAGTGATACTTCTGCCCCACTATCAATTTCCATGATTGTTAGTTTGCCAATTACTTGTACATTTAGCACATTTTGATTCAATTTGTCTATAATAGTATTTTTATGTACCTACTTTCCATTGTACCATAGGTAAATTTTCTCCACAGTTTTGTATGGTGATGCCCTCTTTCAAGATTATCAATTATTTTTCTACAACTTTTCATTTTCTTGCTTATTGTAATCATGGGCTTTGTGATCAATTTTTCCACAGTAGAAACATTTACCTCATTTGTCTGTTTTAGATTCAACTCCTGATGGTTTATAAATTGTAGTTTAAAGTGGTTCTGGTTATGTGAAATTTTCTGAACTCTCTCTCTTGGTCTAGTAATAGTTCATAAGCTATTTCACATCTAATTGCTTTGTTGTAGGTTAGGTTTTTTACTGCTAATATTTGACTAAACTGTTTGTCTATTAGCCTATGTAATAATTGCTCGAGGAGAGCTTCCTCTAAGTATTTGTCATAAAGCCATGGTTTTGTTATCTCTCTCTTAGGCCTATGTCATAATCTTTTATTTTTTCATTTTCCCTTGCCTTTTGCCTCTAAAATGTAATTGACCAATAAACTTAGATACCTGGGAGTTGAAATAATCATTTAGCTTTGTTACAAGCTTGTCATATTTCTGTATCTCCAATGAATCTGATTCGCACAATTTGTTGGCTATCTTGATTACCCTTTGGCCTGCAAAGCAAAGTAAAGAGGCTACTTTTACAATATTATGGTAATACTATTTAATGTAAAGTAATTTTTATCCTCTGAACATATAGTGACCAATCACTCGTATTATCTGCAATGAATTAGCATATACTGACTTGTAATATGCCTACTATTTTCCTAGTTAGTTCAAATCCAGTACACAACTGATCTAGTTTGCTGTTCAGACAAGAACATAAGATTTACCTCCTATAATAACTGCAAATGTGTCCCATGAACAGTAAGTAAATAATTGACAAAGGCAGAACTGAGATGGTAAGCTAATAGTTTAATTTAAATAACATGAGTATATTTGCAAGTATATATAGCTTATTTAAGGTGCATAAAAAATACAGATATCAGATTCTGGGTGTTTATATACACCTCAAGACTTCTAGAGTCTTTACAAACTTTACCAAATATGATGTTTTTATATACCTTACCATATATAATATTTTTTACATACTCCATATATGGTGTTTTTTTACAGTTCTCTGACATTATAAGGCCAGATATGCAACTCTATGACCTAACAACCTTGCTACACATTGATAATTATATGGCTATACATTTATTTTTACAGTTATTTATATCATTATATACAATTATTTCACACAATCATTATACATAATTATTGTACAGAGTTATAATTTTTATTCTACGCAATTATTATACATTTATTGTTGCACACACATATATATTTCTTGCTTGACCTTCAACACTGCAATAATTTAATTTCTTCCTGATATCATGAATTAAGTAAATCAAAATTTTCTTACCACCTGTAGAGTTTTGTTTATTTTATAAGAGTTGGAATGAAACTTTAATTTGAAGCATTTTGGCATTATTTCATTATCTCTACAATGATTTAGAAATATAAGGTTACATAACATTTTGTTCCTTTTTTAGGCAAGATATTTTGAACTCTTTTAAACAATAAAACATTTTCTCCCCAATGAGATTAACAAAATTATATTTAATTTTTTCACAGTTGTATGATGTAAACAAAGTATTTTTTTGGGATAAATCATGTATTATTTTGTATTACTTCCCATATATCTATACATGTATAGTACCAGAAAGCCAATAATGGAACAATGAACATAGCAATTACTGATAATCATGTTGATTATGGAATAGTCATATTGGATGTTATGCAGTAATTATGTTCTGGATGATCAACAGCAAAACTAAAGAATCAATGACAACATACACAAAATCAAAATTTTATTCATTCAGCACAATATTAATCAGAACCTGGATGCTTTCCAGAATGACCCTTCATCATTTATAACATAGCTCTATTTCTCAAGATATGACCTCAATGACTTTGGCAATAATCATTCTTACTCATTAATTTGATCGGATGATAAAAACATTATTGATTAGAACAAATCAGCTTTATTAGTTTTGAAGATAAGAATACTATATCTTATGGTACCATATTTTCCTGGATTCAAATGAAATATCTCTTCTTAAAACAATTTTTCTATTATATGTTACCTATGGTCTAGCATAAAGTGAGAATACTTGAAATTTTTATGCATTAAATGACCCATAGTCAGATAGATATATGAGTAAACTATGTACTATGCAATCAAGTTAATTGAAAAAAAAAAGAATATATTAACTACTCTTTAATTTTAAAATAACAATTTAATGAATTAAAAAATTAAGATAAAACAAATAAAATTAAAGTACATACAAATCACATTTCATTAAATACTACATACATTAGCCTTATATAGAGCATACATCTATAAATATATAAATCACTTTGTATAGTGTGTCTATTTGCACACTGCTCTGGTTAGAATTAATATTATAGTTCTTCCATCTTTCACATCTCCACCATTTATAAAATAATGATTTACATTCCTTAATAGTTTGTAATATATTGTAATAGTATTTTTGTCATGATAGGTGTATTCAAACACAGAACCAAAGATACATAATGATATATTCAATATGTACTGTAAATTTGTTTCAAATAAATATGAAAGTTGAATGGTTAATAAAATTTGAATGATTCAATTCAAGTATATAAAAATATTATATTAACCATTCAATGTTAATAATTTAAAAATACAAGTATTCCTAAAAGTATTTTATTTGTTTTTCAGTTTCAATAAAAATAAAACTCACAGGTGCCAATCCTTCTAAAAAGAAAGTTTACTTTTGGAAAAAGTTTTAAAGGAATGATCATCACCAATTACAAATTATCACCACCATTCCTACATGTCCCCCAGTATTATTGATGATTTCTCAGGTCTATGGATATTAACTAGTGGATATATTAAAAGCATAATGTTTGGATTGAGTCACAAACACAAACTAAATAGATTAATAAAAAAATAATTTATTAACATCGAATAGATAAATTGTTGCATAGATACTATACAAAAGTATTGAATATCAAAGTAATAACACATTTTAAATTCCAGTTTAGGTTTACATTTAAGGCCTTATAATATTGTTAATAATAAGATCATACCATATTAAATTTTGAAACAGGCACAACCCACAGTTTTTGAAAATATTCTTTTAATATTTTATGCTTGCCTTTATTAGTTCCTTTGACAATGGTAGTTTTTCCTTGGACCCTGGTGATGTTGGAGAGTAAACTTAGTAACATTTGTGACATTTTAAAGGTATAATATCTGTAGATATCAGGTAGTTCATACAGCATTGTTTAATTAGTTCTTTATGACATTATAGAAGCATTGCACATGCTCATTTAGCTAACTTCAGCATTTCCAGGCATTTTAGTTAGTGTGGTTTTTCTTTTGCCTACCCACATATTGTAGATAATTTCCTGCTAGATATAATCATCATATTGGCCATTATGATTGGAGTATTGAAAAATACTTTAAAAACAGTTGGAAAAATACTGCTATCCAAGTTATAGTGGAAAACAATTTTACCCAGTGGTTGTTTCTCTTCTCAGCATGTATCACTGCAATACTGCTTCAAATGTAGACTGGACTGGAATGCAAAACAATATGTAATTCTAATGCCTAGTTGCTTGTTTCAGACCTATTTATACCTATTTGATATTATATCAAATAGCATGATTTCAAACAATGTATACATTACCAGCTCATTAAAATCTGATATTTGTATCATTACAACATATTTTTTGAAAAAAATGCCATGGAAACAAATTCCCAGATACACCTGGGTCTCATTTTATGAGGTAGATAGGTTCCTCAGAAAATGCACACAAAAGAAATCACACAAAAATAGACTTAACTTACCTTGAAAAATGGGGGATAGGTTACTGTAATTTTCAAAAATCGCAAAATTCTTTCACATATCAAAATATTTTTTTCACTTCTTTTACAGCAATTTACCATTATTATTTAATCCTTATTACAAAATAATTTTATACAATATTTAATAATATGCATAAATTAACCTTTCTTTTTATTTTTTAGGCATTTTAAATATTCACTATTCAATTTTGATGATTAGTATTTATTAAGCATTTTTTTAAGCAGCTTTGTAATAGAGCCATATTAAAGCTGCTCTCAGACTTATGTTTACAATATATATATATATAATATTTAAATACAAATATATAAATGAAAATATGTAAATTTTATAAAATCTTCAAAATAGAGAATAAGGAAAAAATGAGCATGAAAAATTTACAAAATAATTAATCTATTACTAAATATATGTCAGGATCTTGAAATATTTGTACTAACCACAATATAATGAAGTTAAGGCTTTCCTAATTTTTAGTAGAACCATATTAATATAACTTTATATTATCATCTTTGTTTAGTTTTATTTTATTATTCTTTTATTAGTTTTGCTTTATTATGCATTTAATTTTAATAAAACAATCTTTTGACAAGATTTAAAATATTTATCTTTTTAGCAGTTAATCTTTCTCGTTAGAAAGACTCTTGCAAATCTTGGATTTCCCACAGATATATTTCAATAGTAATAACATGGAGATGTTTTATTTTTTTAAAGCTTAATTTTCTTCGTGACATCATTTTTATTTTAATTTATTGACTGATTTTAGTTTTTCCATAGTTATTTGCTTGATAAACAGATTATAGACTGAATAATGATAGTAGGTAAGTTATAAGACATTTTTAACAGCAATATATATATATACATATATATCCCCAGTAACTAAATTTCCAGACAAAAATAATGATTCAAATAAGATTGACAATTAGAAAATCATCTTATAATTCAAACCAGCAATGAATAACTTTTTAATTGTTGCAATTGAAAAATAATTATGATAATTTAGTCTTTCGATATTAGTTTTTTTTTTATTTTTCTGAATAAACTTGAGGTTCCTTTTTAAAAAAAAAAACTCTTGTTAATTTTTGAATTTCTTTTATTTCTGATGACTTCAAACTCTAGTTGCTAAAGATTGAATTTTTTCTTCAGCTATTTCACTTGTAATAACAAAAAAGAGAGAAATTAAAGAAGAAACTATTGAAAAATATCTACTGGTGTTGTTTTTCATCTTTTGTATACTTCCTCCGTTTTTCTATACTCCTCTCTTGCACATCCTGTGTTCTCTAAATTTATAAAAGATAAATTGACCTGTTGATTGTAATAAGGATATTTGTTTTTAAATCTGTCTTTGTTTAATGACTATTTAATTGAAATTATATTCTTTTTATCTTCGAAAAATAATTTTAAATTTTATAAAATTAAAATTTATATCCTTAAAATGTAAAATTATTCTTACATAATTATTAAAATAATTTGTAATTCCTTTACAAATAAATTTTTTTTCATAATGATCAATTTTGAATTTATAGATTAAGGTCGATGATACTAAATTGCATACAACAGGATTTGAAATAGTTATGGATATTATAAATGACTTTGTGGCAGACATATTTAACTTGCCATTAAAAAAATATATACATTTTTTCTTCATATCATAATAAATATGAATTTTAAATATTATTTTGCAATATTTAATTACCTTACTTAATTTTGACTATAACAGAAAATTGATTTAAAATCATTACAACTGTTAAATAATTCAAAATTTTGATAAAAATAATCCAGTAATAATAAAGTTTCTTAGTATCAATTATTTTTTCTTTCATATATGCACACGTATTTTTCAAATATTATGCTTATTAGTATTACAGTTTTAGTTCTACATATCAATAGTTCATGATTTGAATTATTGTAGAAAATTAAGAATATCACTTAATACATGCGCACACACAAATCTTTTATTTGTTTACCTATTTAATATATAATTTTTTAATGCTTTAAATTCCATAGCTTTTCTCTCTTTGCTAAATTGTATTTTTGCTGCTTCGACTTTCCTTTGATTATTAGTTCAGATAATGTCATGAGTATAACATAAATAATAAGTAGAATTTATAACTAATCTTTATATTGATGATGTTATATGTTATAGTTTATTTTTTATGATGACTTAATTTTATAGAATAAATGTAAAGAAAATCCTCTTATCAAATAGCTACTGAGAACTGGTTATCCATTATGAGGATCATGTTATTGTTTAATCTATGCTTTGTTGCCTAGTTACTCAACCTATATTTAGACAAAAATATTAATAAAAATATGTCTCATTACTGTAGTTCATTTTTAAGAATTTTATGTATTCTTATTTTTATAAATTTTTTTTTGTATTTTTCATACTATTTTTGTTCTTGGAATCAGTATTATATAAATAATGCATTTCTTTTGTTTCTATCACGTTTCAACTATTGTATATCATATTGATTATTGCCCAAATCGAAAGTCTCAAAGGAATATATTTCCACATGAATAGGTTTATTTTTGATTTTGAAATAATATATAAATATCATTACAATATCTTCATTAACATTTATTATCTAGTTGATACCAGGTGCAATCCAGTTGAAATGAAGATATGATAGTATTATGTATTGTATACAGATGAACCAGGGTAATATGCCATTTTTGTCAGTAATCTGAGAAAGTCTTTGCTTTACCATATATATATTGAACCTGATTGAAATCCGGTTCAAGGGTGTTGTTATTAAACAAAAAAAAAGAAATTTATTAAGCTTTTAATTTTCATTAAACGTAGAGTTTAAATTTGCAGTATTATTTAAAAAGAATGCGTGTATCGAAGTACACACGCGTTTATATGTAAAACGAATTTTTTAAAAATATTTATCGATTTATTTTAAAATAGTTTTCATATACCACCTGTTTTTAAATCCATTTGATTTAAAAACAAGCTGGCTAGCTAATTGCATTCCTGTTGCTTTTATTTTGATTATT
>JAQFVV010000723.1:0-92659 GCA_028023455.1 Epiperipatus broadwayi | reverse complement strand
GTGTTGTTATTAAACAAAAAAAAAAGAAATTTATTAAGCTTTTAATTTTCATTAAACGTAGAGTTTAAATTTGCAGTATTATTTAAAAAGAATGCGTGTATCGAAGTACACACGCGTTTATATGTAAAACGAATTTTTTAAAAATATTTATCGATTTATTTTAAAATAGTTTTCATATACCGCCTGTTTTTAAATCCATTTGATTTAAAAACAAGCTGGCTAGCTAATTGCATTCCTGTTGCTTTTATTTTGATTATTGCAAACAATTTTTATAGCGGAGATTTGATTTTTATGTAGTTGTTTTCATTTCAATAATCCCTGGGTAGAATTCCTAGATAGATTGAGTGGGAGATTAATATTTGCCCTGCCTAAGGCAAAGAAATTGAACAACAAGGAAAGTGTTTTGCGGGAAATGGAGCAACGTATAAATAGCCCCGAAAATTTGGAGTGTCAGTTAATTCATTGTTCATTGATAGACAAGCTGTTTATCAAGTGAGAATTTATATCAGCGCGGACATTTAATTTCTTAAAGGACATCAGCTGTGATTAAATACCTTTGCCTACAACAAAATGAAAAATTCTATACTTGTTACCACCACCCGAATGGCTTGCTAACTCCACAAAAGACGGATCCCTGACTTCCAAGTTTGCTCCAGTAATGCCTTGAACACCTAAAAGAAGCCGGAACCTCTCTACATCTACCTTGCTGCCTAAAGAACCTGAAAATGAACTTAAGTAAAAGTGCGCACTCTACGTGAACTTTGTTTTACCGAAAGGTAACTATTTTCGTTTTTATTCTTCCCAGGGTAAATTAATTCTCATTAAATCTCCACTCAATCTAATCATAAATATGTCTCCTTAAATCAATATAGCCTCATATCTAATATTTGCTGTGTTTTCCAATATTTTATAGTGTGTCTTGGAATCTTAGTTTTAAGATTCCAATTTGCTTTCAGTTTTGTTTATTGGAGAGTGACGAATGAGTTTTATCTTTATATTTTATGCCTCGCTTTTATAAATGCTTTAGTGGTCATGCATTTTAAATGCTTACCTGTAATTATTTAGTATTCAATAATTAATTTTAAACTCTCTGTTTGCCCTATTGCTAAACCTCCAAAAATCTTTTGGCTGGCGACTTTATCGTCTAATTTGCCGCAGGTGGAGATTTCGTTTCTAATATCTCTAAAAAGCGGAAATTAGAATTGTGTTTTCCTTTGTAATTTTATAAGTCATCAGCAGGAAGATAAAATTTATCCTTTCTTAAATTACAGGTGAGCGATACTTTCGTTCTGCTAAAGTGTTTACAACTTTTAAGATTTTCGTACTCATGTGCACTCTCCGATAGATTTATTTTTGTATTTATTACGTATGCTTTAAATTTATCAGAGCGTGTACTCAGAATTTGTTTGTAATTCATTTTCTTTTCTTTAATTGCTGGGGCAGATGTAACTGTTTTTCTAATTATTTGCTTGTCTCCTATTGAGACCTTTTCGTATTAATTTTAGACTAATTTTCGCCAATCGTTTGGCTGGGATTCACCAATTTTAATTGTTTTTACTCCGTTTCAAGCATATTTTTCGGTTGTTCTTGAGATGGATCAATCACTGTTATTTTAAATGTAGTAATAGGTGCAGCTCATACCGATATAAGGACATTCAAGGTCTGACCAAGTTTTAGATCTCGAACAGCTCATCGGTGCTGGATTCTTTGGTCTATTTCAGGGGCATATGGTTTAAATATCTGAAAGTGAAAACCAATGTTTAGGTGAATCCTCTGCTGAATGAAATTTGCTTCCTCCCTTTTAAATTTGTTTATTAGAAGATCAGTCAGTCTGTCATAGCTTTGCCTTTAGTATGTCTGGTACATGCCTGAGTTAACCCCCATCTCTTGTGTCATAAACTTATATTTAATAATTTATTTTCTCATAATAAAATTTATGAAATATGTTTAAACTTAATTTGGCTGATGTTTGTCTTTGTGCTTTTGTCTCAATTGTCTAAACCATTTAAGATCTCTTGTTTCTCCCTGAGTCTAGTCAGCGCAAACCATCATCATCATCTATTCTGATCACAGTAAACAAATTTTCCAGACACGTAGTGGTCTGGTGGCGCCCTCTGTTTCAGAATAGATTGAGTATCCAGTATATAGGATAATAATTTTTAGCACTACCAACGTGAGGCTTCGAGTTTTCAAACTCATGTGAGATTTTGTTTAGACAATTGAGAAAGATTTCAGGTGTAAGAGGCAAGATCTAGTAGGTGGAGGTTCGGTTTTTGTTAATTATTGTATGTATGGTTGGAGTAAGTTTGGTAGAATGGGGTTCGTCTTTCTTTTTAATGAAATAATTTAGAAACTTAAAAAGCGTATTTTCAAAAAGTCTGTCGGAGTAATTTTATTTGAAGAGTTAAATATAGTTCGTCTTTCTTTTATATGAAATAAATTATAAACAGTAAAAAGCGTATTGTCTAAAAAGTCTGTCTAAGTTAATTTTTTTTTTGAAGAGTTAAATATAGTTCGTCTTTGTTATGAAATAATTTATAGAAAACAGTAAATAGCATTTTATTGGCTTTTAGAGTTTAGATTTTTTGTTTTTAAAAAAAGTTAGTATTGCGAATTTAATCTTTGTGTAAAAATGGAAGTCAACGAAGAAAGCGACAGGGCGGCATGTGTAGAAGAAAGCCCTGTCTCATTTAAAAACCCTCAAATTGTAGAAAAAGAAGAAAGTGAGTCACAGATGATGATGAAGATGTTGATGAAGTTGGTAATAGAAATGAAGGAGGATATGAGTGAATTCAAGAAAAGTCAGCAAGCAATGATGGCAGAGTTTAAAGCGGAAATAAAGGAGGAAATTAAGCAGGTCCAACAGGCAATGAAGGAAGAAATTAGTGAAGTTAAGCAGGGCCAGCAGGCAATGAAGGAAGAAATGATTAGGGAAATGAAAGAAATGAGACGAGAAATGATGGGAGAAGTAGAAGAAACTCAAGAAGTAGAAAAAGTTGAGGTCATAAAAGATATAGAAATTAAGGTAGCACAGGATAGTGTTAGGACAGAAAAGGTGGAAATAAAGTTAGAAATAAGCACAGATGGGTTACAAGTAGAAAGTGTGGCGGAAAATTTAGTAAATGTAAATAAAGCAATAGAAGAAAGTTATAAGGTAAAAACAGAAAAGCAGGTAGAAGAGTCTCCGAGGGAAACTAGAAATAAATTGGTTTCAATAACTGTTTGTTTTGAAAAGAAGAAAAGAGGTAAAAGAAAAATTAAGAAATATGATTTTAAAGCAGAAATAGAATCCATCTATAGAACAATCTTATTTAAAACGTTCAAAAAATGGGTAGAAGATAAAAATTTTCTTTTTGCTAGTGTTGATATGCTCAAAAATAAAGTAGGAAAGGAGGAAGAATTGGGAAGTTTCGTTAAGAAAAAGATCCAGGTATATACGCTAGAAAAGAGAACAGAACGAGAAAGAGACAAGAGAAATTCATATAAGCTAAGAAAATATAAGAGTGGGAAAGGAACTTATTTTAGTAAGTTAGTAAAAGGAGTAAAAGAACCGCCGGACAAAAGTTAAGGGTTCAGCATTTAGCAATCGGACGGATTGTTTTTAATAAAAATAAAAAAAAAAATTTTTGTTAATGAATTACGAGAATGGAGAAAGGTTTTGATTCAAATGAAATATTGTGTTGTTTTTCATGAGTGCGAGGCAAACGTTCGGCCGAATTTCTAAGAATATTTTTAAAGTGTTTATAGTTTAAAAAAAAAAAAAAAGTTACAGGAATGTTTTTTTTTTTTTTTTTGATCACGTTTTGAGGCAGTTGAACCTGATTGAAATCCGGTTCAAGGGTGTTGTTATTAAACAAAAAAAAAAAGAAATTTATTAAGCTTTTAATTTTCATTAAACGTAGAGTTTAAATTTGCAGTATTATTTAAAAAGAATGCGTGTATCGAAGTACACACGCGTTTATATGTAAAACGGATTTTTTAAAAATATTTATCGATTTATTTTAAAATAGTTTTCATATACCGCCTGTTTTTAAATCCATTTGATTTAAAAACAAGCTGGCTAGCTAATTGCATTCCTGTTGCTTTTATTTTGATTATTGCAAACAATTTTTATAGCGGAGATTTGATTTTTATGTAGTTGTTTTCATTTCAATAATCCCTGGGTAGAATTCCTAGATAGATTGAGCGGGAGATTAATATTTGCCCTGCCTAAGGTGAAGAAATTGAACAACAAGGAAAGTGTTTCGCGGGAAATGGAGCAACGTATAAATAGCCCCGAAAATTTGGAGTGTCAGTTAATTCATTGTTCGTTGATAGACAAGCTGTTTATCAAGTGAGAATTTATATCAGCACGGACATTTAATTTCTTAAAGGACATCAGCTGTGATTAAATACCTTTGCCTACAACAAAATGAAAAATTCTATACTTGTTACCACCACCCGAATGGCTTGCTAACTCCACAAAAGACGGATCCCTGACTTCCAAGTTTGCTCCAGTAATGCCTTGAACACCTAAAAGAAGCTGGAACCTCTCTACATCTACCTTGCTGCCTAAAGAACCTGAAAATGAACTTAAGTAAAAGTGCGCACTCTACGTGAACTTTGTTTTACCGAAAGGTAACTATTTTCGTTTTTATTCTTCCCAGGGTAAATTAATTCTCATTAAATCTCCGCTCAATCTAATCATAAATATGTCTCCTTAAATCAATATAGCCTCATATCTAATATTTGCTGTGTTTTCCAATATTTTATAGTGTGTCTTGGAATCTTAGTTTTAAGATTCCAATTTGCTTTCAGTTTTGTTTATTGGAGAGTGACGAATGAGTTTTATCTTTATATTTTATGCCTCGCTTTTATAAATGCTTTAGTGGTCGTGCATTTTAAATGCTTACCTGTAATTATTTAGTATTCAATAATTAATTTTAAACTCTCTGTTTGCCCTATTGCTAAACCTCCAAAAATCTTTTGGCTGGCGACTTTATCGTCTAATTTGCCGCAGGTGGAGATTTCGTTTCTAATATCTCTAAAAAGCGGAAATTAGAATTGTGTTTTCCTTTGTAATTTTATAAGTCATCAGCAGGAAGATAAAATTTATCCTTTCTTAAATTACAGGTGAGCGATACTTTCGTTCTGCTAAAGTGTTTACAACTTTTAAGATTTTCGTACTCATGTGCACTCTCCGATAGATTTATTTTTGTATTTATTACGTATGCTTTAAATTTATCAGAGCGTGTACTCAGAATTTGTTTGTAATTCATTTTCTTTTCTTTAATTGCTGGGGCAGACGTAACTGTTTTTCTAATTATTTGCTTGTCTCCTATTGAGACCTTTTCGTATTAATTTTAGACTAATTTTCGCCAATCGTTTGGCTGGGATTCACCAATTTTAATTGTTTTTACTCCATTTCAAGCATATTTTTCGGTTGTTCTTGAGATGGATCAATCACCGTTATTTTAAACGTAGTAATAGGTGCAGGTCATACCGATATAAGGACATTCAAGGTCTGACCAAGTTTTAGATCTTGAACAGCTCATCGGCGCTGGATTCTTTGGTCTATTTCAGGGGCATATGGTTTAAATATCTGAAAGTGAAAACCAATGTTTAGGTGAATCCTCTGCTGAATGAAATTTGCTTCCTCCCTTTTAAATTTGTTTATTAGAAGATCAGTCAGTCTGTCATAGCTTTGCCTTTAGTATGTCTGGTACACGCCTGAGTTAACCCCCATCTCTTGTGTCATAAACTTATATTTAATAATTTATTTTCTCATAATAAAATTTATGAAATATATTTAAACTTAATTTGGCTGACGTTTGTCTTTGTGCTTTTGTCTCAATTGTCTAAACCATTTAAGATCTCTTGTTTCTCCCTGAGTCTAGTCGGCGCAAACCATCATCATCATCTATTCTGATCACAGTAAACAAATTTTCCAGACACATAGTGGTCTGGTGGCGCCCTCTGTTTCAGAATACATTGAGTATCCGGTATAATATATATGTTGAAACAATCTCAATGTAGCAAATTAGTGTAAATAAATAAACAAAACAAAAAAATAGAGAACAAAAATCACTAGTAAGATTATTTCATTAGTCCATCGATCTTTGATTAGATCAAAACTCAATGCGACTTTAGCCTCAGCTGCAAATGCTCAGCATAATATTATGGAATGGATGAAAGTGTATATGATATTGCATTAATGCAAGCATATATACATGCTAGCTATTTCATACATTCATTTATAATAGCAAATAATAATAATATAAATGCTATAAATAATGAAATCACTATGCAAAAAATATATATGATGATCTTAATAGATATAGTTAATAAATTAATGTTAGTTTTAAGCTAATATGTGAAAAAAAGACCTATGTAAAAATGTATTTACTGTGATGCACAACAATCGATTTAGAACAAAACAAAAAAAAAAAAACATAAAATCTTGCACTCTTGCAAATAAAAAAAAAAAACAATATGAAAAAAAAATTTAAAACAGTGAATAGGAATTTATTTTTTTCAAGAGGGAAGATTTAAAACATTTTTTTTTTCATATGATACTTGTAAACAGCATGGTTGATTAAGAGACAACAATGAGAAGAGAGGGTAAAATCCTTCTTTATCAAATACCTTATTTAATAACTGGAAGAATAATTAAAATTTGGCATATGTATATATCTCATATTGATCTATAAATGTCCAGCCACCAATGCAATAGAAAATAATATGAGACATTGATTAAATTGATGCAATTCTATTTAATATCTAATCATATTGATGCATTATCTACTGTTTATGGTAGACCTAAAGAATAAGAAAAGTCAGTCTCATGAACGATAAAAGATCTTAATCCAAAAGGAGAATTAAATATTTGATTATTTCATTTATTATAAATGCTAGCTTAAAAAAAAGTATTTTGTTTTAGTTAATTTAAAAATGGATCAAACATTTGATAAAAAAAACTAATGGAAAAAAAACAAAACATTAATATTAAGTTTCATTAATGCACATTTTATTAAAGAATACATGAACATTGATATTATCTTAAATTAAAAATATATATCATTGAAAGTGGGCAGACGTATTTCTATTATCAAAACCTAAAAAAAGTTAGGATTCGATTAGGTAGTATCAATCAATCAATAAATTAATTATTTTATGAAACTTATTATGCCTAGAATATCAATCTGAACATTTGACATTTATAATGTATTACATTTAATCTATAAAAGAACAGATATCAAGGAGAATATTTTATTTTGCAATACAAGTGTTTAAAAAGAATAAATATTTGAAAAATGGATATTTTAAAACCATCACTTATTATCTCTGCCCAATTTCATAAATAAAAATGTGCACAAATAATATATCAGACATAAGATACAGTCTGAATGAGAAATGATTGAAAAGTATAAACTAATATATATATCCTTATCCTAAAATGAATCCATATGTGTGAGTTTAAGATCATTATATATTTCTTATCTAAATCAATTTATTTAAAATATTTAGTTACAAATTTTATCATTTTCTGTAAATAGTAGAAAATAAGAAAACTTTAGGTTTATATGGAAAGATGCTTTAAGCAAGTCATAAATAGTGCAGATAATTGTCTACTTATTTATTTATTATTATTTAATATTTCTCCGTTATACTACTTATATTAAGGTAAATAAATTCATTGTTTTTGTTATTACTGGTTCTCATTTCAATTCATTCATTCATCTTGTTACATATCTTAATTTGGGATTTATAATATTATGTAATGCATCATAAATTCTGCTAATAGAGTGATTAAAATCCAAATTTAGGATCTATATTTCCAAAGTGTTGTCCATAATTTGCTTATGTGTGAAAGGTAAAGGAATCTAACATATTCTTGCCTACATAGTATCCAAGAAATAATATTTATAAGTCTGGATAAAGCAATAAGTGATTTTGATTTCTCATCTTGTTCTCTATTTCCAATCAATATGATCCATATATCTATTTTCATTATATAGGATGATCATTGATCAATAAATAGATCATCCACTCTGCTCATTCACATTACCACTTCTTATAAATTTCAATTATAAATAATAAATTTAAAACATATGCAGGATAATCTTACAATTTTTTAAAAATAACATTTATTTGTTAATAAATTCCTGTCAAAATTTTAGGTTCTTACTTCAATATTACCATCATTTTTAACCACCACCAATGCAATGAAGGAAGAAGAATCCTCAATGTTGAATCCAGCTACTTTCATTAATAGCCTCTCTTCTCTATATCATACTAAAAAAACTTTCTTAAATTTTTTTATCCATCTCATATATAATCTATTTTTGTTTTTACAATATCTTGGAATATAAGTTAAAATGCTATTTCTTCATTTATTACCATCTCTCCACACAATATTCCATCCTAGTTCTATTTCACTCTCTTAATTCTATCAATGGTGTCAAAAACAGCTATTTGTTCTCTCACCCATATATTTCATTTTCAGTCTATTTTTTCAACATACATTCATATTTTATTGAGTAGTCTGATGCTTCTTTTAAATGATTCAGTCTCACATCTATAAATATGAACTGATAAGAAAAGAACTTTCTTTTTAAATACATAGATACATATCTTTTTAATACTATTATTTTTACCAAAAGCACTCCATTCAAGGTTAATTCTATGATTAATTTCATTCACTATGTTTCTGTTTGTATTAATAATCTGATAAAGGCATTAGTAGTTGCTAACTTCTAATTTATGATTACCCATCTTTATTTTCTTGGAAATCCAATGAGCAGTATATCCTAGTTTCTTACATTCATCCAATAACTATTCCAATATTTACTGAAACTCCAGAGCATTATATGTAAAAATAATCACATTATAAGCTAAATCTAGATGATTTAAATAATCTTCACTTACTTTTGTTCCTTACCTTTCCATTTTAATATATAAAATATTTCTGGTAAAACTGTTATAAAACATTTGGAGGTATGGAGTCACTCTCACACACCATTATCTTTGTTATTCACCTTAGTAATATAATAATTTCTGATGCATTTTGATAAATATTTTTCAGAATATCCTAGGTCTATATTTTGATGATATAAAGCTTTAATCACTTGGAAGTACTACTTATAGAATGAATTACCTTTTTATAATAAACAAATCCAAAGCAGAATAGCAACTTATATTAATTAGTCATTTCTATGGATTTCTCTCGATACATGGATGTGATCCACTGTGACAAAACCACTTTTAAAACAGCTTGTTCTGTTGTTTGGTTAGATTGCAGAAGTTTACTATAAACAATTTGTAATTCTCTTGGTAAAATTTTTATAGAGAACTAAGTTATTTGCAATTTCTTAAATATCAATATTATTACTGCATTCTTTCAATCATCTAGTTCATTTTTATCATTTAAATATTTAGTCAATAGCTTTTTTCACAATTTTTTTATTTCTTCACTTTCTTCTTTTAAAATATTAATACTAATTCCATCATTTTCTGGAGTTTTGTCCATTTTCATGGATTTAATTGCATATCTTACTTTTTTTTATATTTAAAATGCTTAACAATTCAAAAAATCCAGAAATTGTAAAGAGTATTTTCTTTGTTTCTTGTTCTTTATTACCATTTAATTTTTTTATAAAACTCTTTCACACATTTTATGATGCCATTTCTTTTTTTAGTAATAATTTTATCTTTTCTATTTATTGCTGGAATAACTTTTCATCCAAAGTCAAGAGTTTGTTTTACACTTTGTAAACTTTTATTGTCCTCCATTGCTTTCCTGGCCAATTTATAATTATATACAATAGAGCTAAGAAAGATAATGAGCATTCATCAATATTTTTGGATCACAAGCTACAGTCCAGTCACAACTTTGATTTCTCTAGAGCTGACACTGTTTGCCTGAGAAAGATGACAGAAATAGAAGGATGAAAGAGGTATGGTATATAGCCAGAGATATGCATGCAATAAATAAAAATGAAACTAGCGTCTCTCTTTTAAAAAATGGCATCTATACCTTCTTTTACATTTATTATAATGTAAATTAACTACTGAAATTCAATTTTATGCTAATTCATTTTATAATAAACAAAATAACTTTAAAATGACAGTTTAATGAATTTTAATATGTATAATAGTATGACTGTTATACATTTAGTATTGAAAGTACTTAGCTGAATAAAATAAATATTTGTAACATCAAAATTTTGTTATGTTGTTAAATGTCTGAACATTTACTAAGCCATTACATTTAATACAGAAAATAAGTTAAAATTTGTTATAGAATTATATTATTTATATCATTATTAATTCTTTTTACACCATTTTAGCAATCTCTGGACATTCAATTCTGTTTAACAGATCAGTCTTTAAAGTATTTTTATTACTGCTTTTCTCAATACATTACTTTGTCTTAGTAATGGAAAATTGCTGCATTCATATACCAGCTATTTTTCTAGCAAATTTAATAGAATGCCTATTATTTTATTACTGATTTTAGTTAAGACTGAAGCAGCTTTAAAGTATGTTAACATTTTTAAATGATTTGCAAGTGATAATTTTATTAAATGTTTCTGAACGTTAAGCATATCAACTGTAATTACTGATAAGTTAGTTTTTTCTTAGTTTTGCATTAAAATGCATCATATATCTTAATAGTTGGCAGTCATTTCCTGTGTTAAATCTAAGTAAGACCATCTTGAATAATTCATGTTCTATTAGTCAAAATATATTTCAATTCTGCTACATCTCTATTTTGATATTTCTGCATTTATTGCATTTGATATTTTTTCCAAAGAATTAACAATATATAAGGTTTTTTAATTCTATGAATTTGACAAGATTTTGTTCATTCTTATATCTGTTGCCATAAACAAATTTACTCATGGGATTTTCATTATTCAAACATTTATTAATTTTAGTATTAAATTCTCTCTTGTCAATTTAAAATATTATTCATCTGTAAAAAGTATTTTCTATATCCATATAAACTCTATTTTTTTTATCACAATGAAAACTCCTTAAGGCATAATGCTGAATTATCTTCATTATTAAAGTGATTGCCATTCTATGCTTCCATAATGTTATTTTTCCATTTTATATTTATGATGAATCATATGCTAGTTTTGCTTCCAATATTTGTTCCTCTGCAATAAAGTATAGGATCACTTTTTAAATCAATTCTCTCTTCATCTTTTTTTTTAACTTGACAAAGTCCAACAAATGCTCCAATTAATATTAGACAGTTTTTTCCAATTCATGCAATCTTTCAATTTAAAGGGATATATATTTGTAAGTACCTAAATGAAAAGTCATCATCAAATGGCAGTCAGAATCCATACTTAAGAGATTCTTAGTAATCTCTTTTTCTTTCACCATTTACCTTAGTTGGTGATTTTACATATTAAGTTTGTCATCATGATTTTAGAATAAATATAAGAAAAGATATCATTTACACACATTAATCCTATCTTTGAAAAACCCAGTTGCAAGGCCATAGTTTTTCATGATTTTAAATGTAGAAGTAGAAAACTCATAAACTCAAAATGCTAGGTGAAGTGTGTTGTTAATCAGTCCATTCGTGTTCATTTACTTATATAAATAATCACAAAATAATAATATCTGTGACTAATAAAATGTATGGGGTGGACATTAGTAACTCACTTTGCCCAGTTCCCTTTCTTTGTTTAATATTTTTTTAAACAAATGACCACAAATTATGCATTTTTTTATTTTGTATTATATATATCAAAGAAGGACAAAAATGTGTGTTGTTTTCTTTTTTAACAATATTATAAATATATTTATCCCAAAGAAATGCACTTATAATTGCTTTTCAAATATATATAAAAAACAACATGTGTTCTCAAAATCTCTTATAGAAAAACATTTATCTACTTCTCTATTATTTATTGAAATGCATTATTATAAATATTATATAAATCAAAAGTTTTAAATCATATGTATATATATTCATTACAATTTGTAAAATACTATATAAATTATATAACGGATATAATAACTAAACATTTGAATTCTGATATTTTCCAATAACTTACATAGCATGTGTTTTTGAAAATCTGCAATAGAAAATGTCTATTTTTTTTAATCTGTAATATAAAAAAAACCTTTTATTGAAATATTTTTTATTAAAAAAAAAACATAAATAATTATTATATAACTTATTTGTCATGATGAATAAAGAAAATGCTGATAAAAATGGGTAATTATATTTGCACATGTTATCTTGTAATGCTATAAGGAAAGCCAGATAAGACTCTGGAAAAATTGAATATCTCATTAATTAAAACTGCCGCCTATATCAAATTTCACAAAGTAAGACCTGAATACTATACACATGTGCTAAATCAAAAAATGCAAACTTACATTGCATACTGCTTTATAATATTAATGCAATTATCAAAATGTAATAATATATTGCAAACAAAATGAGTTAGGTGGCATAAATGTCATGAATGTCTGGTGAAGGTTCTTTTATCAATTGAATTAATGAAGTGAAATAAATAATAAGTCCTAAATAAAAGAATAAAATTATATATAGTGATAATATATTTTTTGTAAATAATAAATATATAATATTTTGTATTATATAACTCAATTTATTTTATATATACATAGTGTTTATCATTCCATGTTGTCAGCAATGTATCTAATTGTCAACACATTTTACTTTCCAACATATTTCAGTTACATAACACACAAATTTTAAGGTGCTAGCATGTCTGTTCATCATATTACCTTCACTGGCTTTAAAAAAATTTGAAAACATGTTTTCACTACCAGATGCAATTTGAATAACTTTAAATTTGTCAATAATAATTTTGACTAATTTATCAGAATGTGTCTACACATCATCAGGTAAATATTTTATTATATGTGTTGGTATTTGCTGGATAACCAAACTATAATATATTTTGACCTAGCAGAGATATTCATGTCTCATTATTACTATTTTTAAAATGTATGGTATTTCTTTCACTTATGAATAAAACAGCTAAATTATCAGAAGTTTTGATAAATGCAATAATAGTAATAACCTCTAATATTTCCATGCATTTTCAGAATTATTATTCTCATATTCTTATTCATTTATCAGTCATGTTCACTTATTTTTGATAAATTTGATATTTGATATTTCATACAAGTGTGTATTGTTACTTTGTGCCAAAATTTTATATGCTATTAATTTTCTTAATCGATATTTTATAGACGTTTGACTTAATTGATAATTGCTGGTTTAGCATGAAATAGGTATATTGGTGATTATTTATCTTTTCAACATATATGTGTTCAAGTATATCAGTAATATGAGAGAGAGTGGCGGGTGGTGGATCATGTGAAAGTCTGTTCATATACCCTATACCAGGGGTGGCCAACTTTTGTGTTCATAAGATCTACTTTTTATTTTTAAAATGTGTTGCGATTGACTTGTTGTCATAGGTGATTGACTTGTTGTCATAGGTGATTGACTTGTTGTCATAGGCTTAGTATAAGTCGAGGGAGGTATGAAATACATACTATTTTTATATATCTATCTAGTAAAAAAATAATTATTTAACTGGCCAAAAAACTCATGTCCAGTGGAATTAAAACAACATGAGTAATTACTAGCAATATTTATTAATTCAAATTTAGCAACTGCCTGACTCGTAAAAAAACGAGAAGATTTGACATCACTCTAAATCGGCTGCTTTTTATCCCACATATACATATTATATGTCATTCGAAAGAAAATCAAAAGTTCTGTAAGATGGTGCCCTCTTCAGAATTATTTTACAAGTAAAAAATCAATAAAAATGACCATATATGTCAAACAAAACCAAAGCACCGCCTCCTCACCACCTTTTCTTGAATCTTATTGGCTGTCCAACTTCTGTCAGAAAGGGAAATGGCTGCCAGAAAGTAAAAAGTTACGTTCATTTTGATTTTTATTACGAAAATGATAAACGAATGTTTACAACATTTTAAACAATATTTGAATTGAATTACAAATTATTATTGATAAAATAATACTAAAAATCAAATTATTTTAGAAAAATAGTTAAGATATTACCAAGAATTATTTATTTATTGGTACATATTTATCATAATGTTAAAGTGAAAAAAAAATGATTACGTCAGCAATCTTTTTTGTTGGTCAAATAGCGGTTACTTTTATTTCACCACAATTGAATATTTTTTAAATTATAAATCAAATTTTATTTTTGAAAAGACTTTCATTTACTTTCATAATCTGACAAATTAGTAATATACTTTTTACAAATGAAACTAACGTATTTATATTATTAAAAGTGAATCTATTTTAACAATAGATTTTGTTAAAGTTGTGGGTTGGCCAATTAAAAGTTTTGATTTTTAACTCATTCGGCCAATTATATAATCATCGGTGAAAGGGTTAAGTCAATATTAAAAATATTATATGCCTTAGTGGACTTCATCTATCTAGAATTAAAAAATTTTTAGAACAAATACTAAGGTTACAAAAAAACTTAATCTTGACCAAAATTGGCTTTGTGGTGGATCCGATCGACTTGTTGAACACCCCAGCCCTATACAAAATACATATTGTTATTCTTACTTTAATTTACTATTTTAAACTTTTTATCCTCCCGACTTGTGATGTCCCTTGGGACACCAGGGAAACAGAAATATAAAAAACATCATAAACTATTTAAAATTAATTTCCTCCATCATTCAAGTTTAACATGTAAACAAGGAAAAAAAATAAAATTGAAATTTACTTAATAATTGAAACCACCACACTTTGACATAATTAATAATATTATAAAATTACTAATATTAAGACTAGTGTGTTAATAAGAAGAGTTTAGTTACAGTTAATAAATAGACATTAAAATTTATTTTTGAACAAAGGTTCTTGAAATGGATCTGTGTGGTCTGTAGTATAAATGCACTGTACTCCATGGACTTCTATGCAATGCTCTAAATGTGTTTCACCAATGCCTGTGGAGAAGTCAATGGTAGATTAGTCACTTGTGTTGGTAGGTAATTTAAATATATCTAATTTTAATTAACAATATATTACAGATTAAAAATCAATTTTATGAAATATAAAAATCTCTCTTAAAAGGAATACAGAATATATCTGAATCTCTCATAAAAAAAGCAGAATATCAAACAACGCCCTCTTCCCAGCTTATATCTCTATTTAATACACCTTGGATGCATTTTTGAGTTTTAATGGATTTGCTTCTTCTTTAACTTTAATTCCAAGTCCATCAAAATTTTATTTTGTCATTGCTTAACTCGCTGCCAAGTCTGTTTCCTTGCTTTTGTTTATATTTACCTTCTAACACTCTTAAACATGACTAGACCTTAAAGGTGTTCAACTGTAGCTATTTTAATTGATTTTAACTATAGATAGGGAAATAAAGCACCCACATTTCCTCATGCAATGATTAATTTCCTTTACTAACCCTCTTCCCATTATATGTAATACATTAACATTTATTTGAGTTAATTCAAACAACTTTTAACTTAAAAGAAGATACTTTTAACTTTTAATGTGCAATTTTACACACACATGTGCATATTATAAATGTGTGTGAATCTTAAGAAAATTATTGTGTATGATGAGGAATGGGTGAAAAATTAAGCAAGAATGAAGCAAACAGATATGCCCTGCTTCAGTATAGGTTTATCTATGTTTTGTATACTGCTTTGAATAGTTTCAAAAACTGCTAATACCCTGAAATAATTCATAATAATATATCTGTTCCTAAAATCATATATCTAGTTCACATGGTATATAATTTATCATTTATCAAATATTTATTTTACATTTTAATTCATGTTAGTTGTAACAAAATTGCATTGTTAAACCTATTATATCTGGACGGGAGAAATAATCCTGCCATTCTGCACTTATTTATAACCATCATAAAAACTATCAACTTTTGAAATAATCATGATTCATATTATTTTAACTCTTTGTGTAAATTTATAGTATTTTTAAATGTTATAATCTTCATGGCTTATTACAGTATTATTAAGTATAACATTTTCAAATAAACACTGGATTGATTACACATTGATTTCACAATATTATAAGCTTTTCTTTATCACAAACATACTTTACTACAGTCTATATTTTCTCAGATTATTTTATATCCATCAAATGTAACCATTAATGATTCTTTCAAACACCATGCTAAACAATGTAGAAGACAAAATTGGATATTTACAAAAAAAAAAAAACATCAACTATAATATAATGGTCCAAAAGAAGAGAAGATCGAGTCTTACTGTATCTTCACTACAAGGGTGCCATCTAGGCATTTGAACCTAGAAAATTTATAAAGTAGGCAGATAGTGCTGTTAAGATCCCACTTTATTTTATATTTAGACCATTAGCCCAAGTTGCTAGCTCAGTGGAGACACAGAGATAATAATATATAACTTTGTTTAATTTCGTATCTTAAATATAAAAAAATAAAAGCCACTGCCAGTAATTAACACACATACAACATTTATTAATGCACATATATAATCATTTTAAATTTGAGGAATAACATTTATTATTTTTTTAATATTAACTTTTAATTTAAATTATTATTTTAAAATTTTAAATCATCCACACAGATGAATTTTATATTTATTTTAAGATTGTCAAGTATGAATAAACTACATAGATTGTATTTGAAAAAAAAATTCTATCCCTTATATAACCTTAGGCCAAAAGTTCGCAATCAAACCGGCGTCAATCCATCTGATACATTGATGTATTCAATGTAGCATGAAAATACGATAGCACTAAATACTATACTGTCAGGAATGTACATTTGAACAGTATGGTTAGAGAAGATATTGACTCTCAACCAAACAGGAATGCTACATTTGTCGGCAAAAAGAACAATAAAAATAAAAACTCCATAGGAAGGGACTACGTTTTATCTTACTATCCCTTCCATAGGCAACAAGGGGGTATGCAGCATATAATGGAGATCCTGCACATAGTGAACCTCATACTACATCTACTAATTACACCAATATATCCAATCCATTGACCTAATTTAACTATGAAACAAATAACCCAAGATTACCCTCCCCTAATTAATTAATATAACTTTACAAATCTATATAGCCATTCATGCCCAACTTAAATTTAACATTATATAAATTCACACAGATGAATTTTATAAAAGTTTGTTTTTCAATGTAGAGTATAGATCGATTACATAGATTACATGCTCAAAAACATTTCAAAATAAACATAAATGATCAAAATATAAAGTCATTGATGTAATTGCAAAGGGAATTCACAAGAAACTCAATGGCATTCATCATAAGATGACACATTTACACCAATAACTAAAAAGACATCCAAATAAATACATTTTAGATATTCAATGTAAGATATCATTATTTACCGAATGTCTATATATTTTAATCAAATATGAAAACAAAAACATAATTAAACATGAACGAATCTATGCAAGCATCTATGCACAACTTAAATTTAATGCATTTAAATAATTTATAAAAATAAAAATAAAAAATGGAAATGATTTTTTAGCAAACTTAAATATATAAAATTTAAACATTAATTATTAATTTGGAAAGTCAGATTATAGTTCATTTTACAAAAATTAGATTTAGCTTGTTTATTAACTTGTCAAATCTTGATGAAAGTTCTTAATTACTTGTAAATTTTAAAATTGTTCAGTTCAATAGCTTACAGTAGAAGAGTCATTGTTCTTGGTGCCAATTACCATGATGTCCTCATTGTAAGACCGGTCTGATGTTCTGGAGGTGGCCTTAGCTGGTTCCATTCTGGTATCACAGTCATTTCATTTTTTAAAATAGAGAGAGAGGGTGATATGTGTGTCCTATCACACCTCTCAAAAACAATCAAGCTGGAACTGTCTGGCACTGTCCTTAATTTCAATATTTTTCCTTTTATAATCATCCTCTGGATTCAATGAACAAAACGTCACTAATCCATCATTTTCATTAGGGTCCGAGCTGAGGCTTGGTGCTTCCATTGGTCAAGCTAATTCTTTTTATTCTCTTATCTATATCTTTCCTCTGACTTTTTAATTATATAAGAGCCCCAAGGGCTAGTTTGCTGTTCAATTAATTTATAAAACAATCATTTCCATTTACAAAAATATTTTATCTTTTTCTTATACTTTTTTCTAAAAAAGTACGTTCAAATACCCTTTTTTTTTTTATTTAAAAAAAAAATTATTTTTAAAGTTTTGCATCTGTGCGAATATATATATATATATTGACCAACTCTTTAATTTTTTTTAGCTTTTAGTTTTTAATAAATTTATTTTTATTTGCGAACTTAAAGTTTTTATTTTAAATTAATGTAGGCATATTTATATATCGTTACAATATATATAATATTACTAAAAAGTGAAACGTGTGAGATTTTTGAAGTTCAATATTATATATGAAGTCAGCAAAAACAGAGGAGGAAGAAAAAAATTTAGAAGGACTATATAATATATAGCCTTATTAAACTGGACTTATCAATATAATTTCATAAAAGATTAATTTATTATATCCTATGAGCTAACAAAAAGCTTTTTTTTTTATTATAAATTTTCAAAGTAATAAAAAGTTATTTAATTAAGAGAGAAATGAATCAATACGTTGTTCAAAAGACATATCTTAAGGTAACCTGAATTATTTCTAGTCTTTTTTTTTTTTTTTTTGTTAGTTTTATTAAAATCTATTTTTATAAAATCATTATATTTTCGACAAAGTTTGCAATAAAATACCCAACAAATTATTGTCTATTACTTAGTACTTTTTGACTTCATTTGTTACCAAAAATGTGTCCTGCAAATTGATTAGGAATTTTCTTATCACTTTCATTCTTTTTATGAAGTCTTTTAAATAGTATTGAAGTTCATTCTCAAAGCAATATTTAGATTTTTCCAGTAACCCTAAAAACAAGTCAGATACAATAACTCGTTTTTTGTAGTTCAGGTAAAATTAAAAATACATTTCCGAATTGTTTTTTTTTTTAATGTTTTACTTATACTATCTAAAAAAAAGTTTTAAAGTTTAAAATATACTGGTCATTAAAAACTTAAATAATGATAAAAGATAATTTTATCATTAGTTTTCAAAAGATCCATTACATTTCAATAAGATTAAAATTTTTACCAGAAGCTTTAAATATTGGACTCACGTTTATATGTCTTTAATAACTTTGACCTACATAATTGAAATCAGATTAGTTCTTTTTGGAAATATTCGATCATGCTAATAATTGCAGTAAAATAAGTATCATCCATCAAAACACCAAATATTTAATGATAATTTTTTTTTACAAAATAAAATATATATGTGTATTTAAAATAAAACAAATTTAAATAACATAATTAAGTTTTTGACAGTTTCAACACTCGTTGGAAAGTTTGAAATTATTAACAAGATCCAAACATATGGAGAAGGTAATTAAGTAATAAAAAATTCTCTTCAGAATCTCCAACTTTATAAATCTGTCATTTTATTCCAACTGTCTGTCAGACGCCAGCCATAATGGTTCTCTAACGATTATTAGAATTTCGCTAATGAGAAGGTTTAATAGTTGTATCAGGAGATGAGACAAGGCTTAGAAACATTTCGCGCAAGCTAACAGCAGGTCAAAAATATTAATTTTTTAAAAAATATATATACACACAGAATTAATTTCCATTTATAATCTTTTTGAAAGTTTAGGATATATTATAGATAAATAATAATCTTTTAATAAAAATGCTTTTCTGATTTTAATTTATTTTGAATGTATCCAACACACACATATATAAGACACACACCTATGTATATGTGTGTGAATGCTATTTTAATATATAAAATGATCTTCGCACTGTTTGTTTTATCTTTACTACAATTTATTCATTCTAGCTATGAGCTCTTTACATATAAACATTCGCACACGCATGTGCAGATGCATGTACTACAAATACTTAAGCGGCCTCGGTTATCTGGATGATAAAGGTAAGAGCTGGTTGAAACATCACTATAAAGCAGATATAATTACAAGCAAATATATATTAAAATAAAACTAGCTATTGCATACAAAGCAAATACTTTATTATTGTTATCATCATCATCATCATCATTATTATTTTGCGACTTGTTTTTATGTTCATCAAAATACTTTATAGCAGTGATTGGTAAACTGTGGCTTACAAGCCAAATGCGGCTCTTTGATCTCAATCTCATGGCTCTTTTTATCATGATAAACGTAAATACATTTTTATTTACTCTTGTAATTTGTAAATTAATTTTCTGATGGCTCTAGAAGAGAAAAATGCACATTGCAGCATTGTTTCTTTAATTTATCATTGTTATAGACGAGTCAAGTCTTAAGCTTTATGTTTTTTGTTTTTTTAAGCTAATATATGGGCTAGAAAAAATCCATTTCAATTGACTATTTATCGTTGGTTGTCCATCCTTCCAAAAGGCTATTTATTATAGCCTGATCATGTACAAATACAAAATCATGCTCTTATTCATGTATATTAATAGTTGTGTTTAAGTTTGTTTGTTTGTTTGTTACAAGCAAAATTATGTATAATATATATTAATGTATAAAAATATAAAAAACCCACATCATAATTCAAAATATTCTATAGGATGGACTAGTAAACTATGGCTTGTGAGATAAATATGGCTCTGATCCCAATCTTGTAGCTCTTTTTATCACCATAAACATAAATATATTTTTTATTTACTCTTGTAATTTGTAAATAAACATTTTGATGTCTCTACAAAAGAAAAAACACACATTACAACATGTTTCTTGAATTCATCTTTATTGTAGAATAGTCTAGTCTTAAGTTGTTGTTTTTTCTAAGCTTGTTTTTTTTTTAAGCTAGATTGGGCTAAACAAAATTCACTTCAATTGACTATTTATCATTTGTTGTCCATTCTTCCAAAAGATCATGATAACCTACTCATATACAAATACAAAAACTTGCTTATATTCATGTATATTAATAGTTGTGTTTAATTTTGTTTGAGACAGGCAAAGTTATGTATAAAATCGTATATTAATATATGAACATATAAAAATCTCATATCATAATGGATATTATCATTTCCCATCATACACATGAGCTAGATTTGAATCAAAAGGATATTTTTACATTTTAGATAGGTATTCTAGCCAGCCTAACTGATGATACATTTATTGATCAGTAGTGAACACCTGGATATTGTGAGTAGTGCAATAAACCACATAGAATGAAACAATTTATCTACAATAATCTATTTAAGAATGTTTTATCTTAATGTATGTGTAATTATTTTATTCTTGTATATAATGTATAAAATTTTTATGTTATTTTAGAGGTGCATTAATTAGTAGTTGCTATCAAATCAATATTGTTATCCAGTAATTATATGAATAGAATTTCTCCAGGTTGAAACTATATGTCTGAGAGTTGTTCTCTTATTCTCCCAACAACAACATTTCTATGCACTATGCATTTTTACAATAAATTAAATTATTTCATAATATGACCAAAATAGAATAATTTTAACCTAGTCATTTGTATTTCAAATATGAATAAACATTCATTTATTCAAACTTTTGTGTATCTTGTAATTCTCAAAAAAAAATTTCATTATTATGATTTCCCCATTCTTTATTCTAGAGTCAAATTTATCAATTCATAGAGAATCACAGAAAAAAAAACAAAAACAGCATAGCTTAGATGATTCTGATCCTCATTTTAAAAATGTTTCTATAAAAATCTTTTTCCGTTTTTTTTTTTTTTTGAGTAAATTTACATAAAATATTTAATACATTGTACAGGCTTAAACCTGCATTTATATATGTAATATATCTTAATATAAAGCTGAGCACTGATTGTATATATGTATGGAGATAGTAATCTAGACTAACTGATGATTGCTGGTTTAGCATGAAATAGTATATTGGTGATTATTTGTCTTTTCAACATTTGTATGATCAGGTGGGTCAGCTATATGAGATGACACTGAAAATGGTGGGTCATATGAAAGTCTGAGTTCAAATCCCACATATTACATAAAATATTTAAGTAAAGGGGATTTGAACACAGGTTTTGAAGCTCCCTTCAGTCATGATCCACTCTGCTATATAATTGATACACATGACCACATATATGTGAAAAAGATAAATGATCTCCAATATATGTATCATCATCACCAACACACATATATAATCAATGTTCAGTTTATATTAATATACCAAATCTACAAACTTTAATGTGACAAGCTTCAGTTCTCTTCATTATCCAATTCTTCAGCCATCCATATCATTGAAAATCTGATGATGGAATGCTCAAGACGCATGTTGATGCCAATATTATTGTCATACACATTTTGATCTTGAATTACTCTAATCTCTCATATATAGAACTTTAATAGATGGGCAGAGTACAGGCTGACTATTTAATATTTGAATCTAAGTATAGTGTATCTACTTAAGCTAGATATAATTAAAGGGGATTTGAACACAGACTTTCGTGCTTCCCCTAAGATATCTACTCTATCCTATATAACTGTTACACATGACCACCTTCATGTGAAAAAAATAAATGATTTCAATATATGCATTTTATGCTGAACCAGCATTCATCAATTAGTCCAGATCTTCATCTCTCCCCCCATACACACACACACACACACACACACACACACACACATATATATATATATATATATATATATATATATATATATATATATATATATATATATAAGTGCTTGGTTTATATTGACATAGCAACTCCAATGGACAGGCTGCAATCCTCTTCACTTTCCAACTCTTCAGCCATCAATATCATTGAAAATCAAGCCCCTGTTGTGGCCAATATTATTGTCATACCCATGTTGGTCTTAAGTCACTCTGCCTCTCATATGTAGGATTTTATTATGTCCATTTAAATACAAAAAAGTGGTTTGGGCAGATTTTAATGGTCAGAGAGTATAGTTGCTTTAACCTGACCCAGAGACAGAGGTAAAGAGGGTTTGAATCTCACCCACCTCTCTAGATCATAACTAAGTGACTCATTTCCTTAACTTCACAAGAGTTAATTTTTTTGATGCAGCCCAGTGGTCAGGTAGATACAAAACTTTTAGGAATCTTAGTATGTGATGATCAGATTTAAACATATAAAATAATGGACATCTCCAACTTTCTTACTATTATAAATTATACTTTATTGTTAGTATAAGATTGTCTATATGTCATTTAATATAATTATTTACAAATAATTTGAGAAAGTACCCACATATGTGCATAAGATTCAATTGTAGCTTACAATTTTTGAAATAAAAAAAAAAATCATTTGATATACAATATTAAACACAGGGATGAATTTGACTAGGTAGAGAGGAATTGCTGAAATCAATCTATGGTGTGAGAACATGGTAAAGTTAACATGTCTTAATTAGATAAACCAGCTAGAGGATGATTTAAACATATCCTCAATTATGCAAATATATATATATATATATATAACCCTAACGAATCTTTAACAATAAATTTGCATAGCAATGCACATAGATCATATATCAACAGGCATAATTATAAACCAAAAGAGTAAGATTCAGTGTGGTTCTTAGTGATTTTATATATATTTAAATGTGTATCTCTAATATAGTAAAGTTTTCATCATTTTGCCAATTTGATTGATGGATAACTACTTCATCTCTAATTAATTATTAAAGAGGGGAACCCGTTCGCCTAAATGTGGCATGGCTTTAGGAATGAAATGTTTTGGTAGCTTAGTCCCATTTCTTCTGAAGTAATTCAGAAAAGCAATAATAGAATATAGAGACATGATACTATCACCATGTAACACAGTATTGGGAATATAGTCAAACAATCGTAAATATAAATGCCTTATTAACATTAATATATATGGATATACGATCCTGTATATTTTATGCTAGAAAATCCATTATACATTAATAAAAACCCCATTCCTTTAAAGTCATTAAATTAACTTATATGCAGGTATTATATCAGCATTTTGTTTTTAATAATTATCGTTATTTAACTAATTTATCGTGCATAGATTTGATGAATATTGAATCGATAAATATATGAAAAGATCGAACTTGTACTTCTCTATTAAAAAATATTAAATTACTGACGCTTATATAACACATCTTCTAACGTGTATTTATTTCATAAGCATATCTAGATTGGATTAAATCTACATATATAAAATAACAATTGCGAGATACTTTCTTTAAAAAAAAAAAAATCAATAAATTTCATAGACACACACACACACACATATATATATAATACGAACGTTTTTCACAGTATAATTATAAAATGAATCTAGAGTTTAGCTAAATAACTAAATGGCAATGTAGTCTCTTTCCCTCTCTTTTTTTTTTTTTTTTAAAAGAAAACATTTAATAAAAAATAACTGCAGGAGAAGATGGTTGAAAATCTTTTAAAGTCTAAATAACTTTTATAAATTATTTAGAAAGAATTTCTGCCTTATAGCGGGTTGAGGGAAATAAAAAATAAAAAGTTAGCTTATTTAAACTTTATCCAGCTTCTCAATTATATATATATATATATATTGTAACATTGCCATCCGGTTCTTCCAACACACCTGTCTACCTTACCCTACCTTCTTTATTGTACCCCTACTATACTAGCTCAATAAAAACCATAAAGTATAACAACAATAAAGTATAAGACTCTTTATAAGACTTGAAACTTTCTAAATATTAAAACATAAGATAGACTTTAGGGATGATTACAAGAGAGTGGTTTTAACATTGAAAAGTAAAAATATGCTCTACAATGGAAATGCTATTATGACCCTTCTCCTGTTACTATCTTATTATAATCATTAAGAAAAACTCCCACACAAGCAATGACTAACATAATATTTCATTTAAACTCTTCCACAATTTAAGAATCCTAAAAATAAAAACAACCAAATTATATTAAGTTGAAATAATTGATGCTATTCTATGGCTATCTCAGGGATCATAAGTATTCTATTCTAAAATAACAATTACATTGATAATTAAATAATTGAATTGCATGAGGAATTTTATTGGGATCCAACCATTTAATAAAAACATACTATTGCAGACCTTGATTAACCATCTATTTGAAACTTAATCTAACTATAATAATAAGACATGGAAATTATCACTCATTATCTACTCATTACCTTTCCTTAAATAATTTAATCTACTTTTCCTAAGATTTATTCTCATACTTATGTTAACAACAATTACTCTAGAATACTTACTTTCTTATAATCAAAGCTTCATCACACCATTATTATCTATTAAGTCTAATTCAATAAAATACATCTCTTAATTAGTTAGCATTCACCCACTGTAATTAATTACTTCAGAATTACAAAAACTTAAAATATATTTGGTTAGTAACATGTACTCTGAAATTATATAATACTTTTAAATTATGATATAACATATATTTCAACTTTTAACATATATTTCAACTTAAATTACAAAATTAGAATGTGACTCTCAAACATATTGTTAATTTCTATTATATGCTCTCCATTTTGTAATATTTAATAGTATTTTTCATGGTCTTCAAAATTCTTTTGCATCTAATAAAAATATGAAGTACCATAAGCTTTCTTTAATATAGATATAATTTAAAGCAATTGATAGTTCATGTATTAATTATAAACTCTTAAGCATAGCTTCTTAAATGAGGCATGTAATCATAATTTGGTATGTATAATTTTATGTAGATAATATACTTTATTGATATAACATTGTGATGGAAATAACTCTCAGATTTAATAAAATTAATACTACCAAGTTTAACTCAAAATGGTCATTTATTTGCAATAATACTAATAAACAGAAACACTTATAAATGTTAATAAAATATTTAATCGTTTTTATATGAGTCTGTGTTCATTACATTCATATAAAAGAATAACACAATTATTTCAGGGCTGCTTGATAATATAATTGCTAATGAGTGGTTTGTTTCTGGTCATATATTTGCTGATGCTAAAATCTTACAACTCTGGTAGCTTTTGGAAATTATTTTTCTTATTGGTAGATAAATATGGAAGGCAGAATTTATTTAAGCATTTTTTTAATAATAATCACTATGAATTATAGGGAATAATTATTGATTTATATCAATAATATACTATAAAAATTTTATCATATAACCAAATAAAATAAAGAATAGAAAATATGCATAAAATCCTTTAGCATTAACACAGTTTAAATCTTCATAGGAATTATTATAAAATGTACAAGTCCAAATTATTTTTATTATTTAAAAATAATCAGACCAAAGAATCAGAAAAAAAGTTTAGAAAATAGAAGTCATCAATAGAGCCTATTAAATACCTATGCACATTTTTTTTATTACAAACTAAAGATACCTTGGCAATCTTGATTGAATATAAAAAAATATATAAACCCTCATATCTTATAAAATTTAAATGGAAATTTTGAAGAAATGGAAAATAAAATACAGAAAATAAGTTTGTATTAAAAAAAAGTGAGATTAAAGACAGTTGAAGTAAATGATTTATTAGAGTTTAAAATATATAAACAATTTTATTTTGAATGTTATAAGTTTATAATAAAATAAGTGGATGTAGGGTGAGAGTGGATAATCATTTGATATTGTCAGACAGTGCAGATGATCTGAATTTAAACAATTTTTGAAGTTTATTTTATATTTGTTGAATAAGTATTAAGTGTTATAAAATGTTAATGCAATTTAAATAAGTCAAGTGTAGGGATTTATCTATTGTTTATTTATAGAGGGTTTGAGCTTGAGATCTGCACATACATGATATATTTTATATATTATCAATATTAATAACAAGCATAATGATGTTAAAATTATTAATGTTTAAAATAAGGGTTTTATCAATAAATGCGGATGTAGTATTCTTGCTTACTTATGTTGAGATAATGATATGCATACTTACAGTTTGTCCATTGATTATTATATTTGATATTCAGTACATTACAGGAGAAAATTACTGCATACAAATTAGTTTGCTACATATTAGTGTACATTGATATAATATTTTAAAGGTATATATAGAAGCAGATGATCTGATGCTCAGCTCCTGCTTCACAGCCCACATCCAATCTCCTACCACCTAACTGTATTCAAATCCGCCTTTACGCACGTATATACATAGCTAATAATATATATATTTCTTTGCTCAGTATTATAACATAAATAATGTAAACATATGTATTTTAATTTAAAAATATTTTATTTAATAATAATATTCTCATGTGTATGTGGGTGTAAATAATAAATATCTATATATTTCAGTATAGGAGATTGCGAACGTATTAATAGTTATATTATATATATATAAGGTATTATATATGAAACTTATTATTTTTTCATATATAATTTTGTAGCCAGAAATTATGCAATCTTGTTAAAAAGTCTCTCGGAAAACAATTACCTGGAAGACTCCTTAGATTAAAGTAAAAGATTATGAATTGGTAATAATAAAATAAACCCATTAGTGGAAATTGTCCACGCTAGCTTGTTTTAAAATCATAAGATATATTTTAAAACAATCGTTCGAGAAACTGATAACAAACCTGCATTGTTTCAAACATCTTACTAGATAAGAGTATCCGGTCAAACTATTCCAGAGAAACCTTAAGTGCTTAAACAGCCTCAGGTCCAGCAGTAGTTGCTAAGTTACAGCTTCAAAATAAAAGTATATATACTGCTGGATTTGAATCCACAAGGAGAGGAGACCATTAAATAACTATGTTGTTATACATATTCCACGCCAGTTTTAATTCTCACTCAATGTGTCGTGAGTAGGAAATTTCGCCTTGTCCCTCCATTCTAATATGCTGTTCACATGAACGAAGCTCTGCATCCCGTACTACTGAACTTTATGTATATTTTTCCAGTGAAAGTGAAATGCTATCTCTCAAATTAATAATGCTACCCTAGATCTAGTGAAACAATACCGATGGACTGACTCCTAGTGAAATCGCTCTTCCAAATAATCAAGGTAAAAGAACTTTGACCGCTTATAATTCCTAAATCCTGCCTTCTCTGTGATATTTATATTTTAAATCATCTATATTAAATGTCTTCAAATATGTATTCTATAACTCTATATAACTAATCTATATTAAGCCTCCTATATAATGTTTTTCTTTTCTTTTATTTCCAAGCGGCAAACAATTTTCATTTACATTTATGTATGTATATTTTAAAATAAATGCCAATAGTATTCTAAAATCACCAGCATATAATTCATTTTCGTTTCCCCACCCATCATTTACTGGGTAAATAATTTATAATTTGATCAAACAAGTCTTATTCAACTTGCCCAGGTGCTCACGATTTTAGGTAAATAAACTAATTATATTTTTATGTTTTCTGTAGAAAAACAGATTGACATCTGTTTTTTTTTCACATTTTCCTTCCTAAATAATGCGCTATCCTTTATTCTTAAATTATATTATATATGTAAAACCCATCTTAGCTATTATCACCACCCACTTATTTTGTAATCATTTATATATTTTCACAAGGGCATTGATTAACCAAAATTGAGATTTATTAAATGTGTAGAAAGTAATGAATAATATTAAGTAACATAATGTAAGGGGGAGGGTGATCTTAAGAGCTTAGTTTTATATTTAAGTATAATTGTTATCCATGTTTGCTTAATGAAGCCATATCATTACGCCGAATATTTCATGATTTATGGGCAATAAATATGTTTCAATAATCTTTAATTTTAGAATTATATTTATATTATATTATTAAGCATTTCGTGCATAAAGGCCATTTCATTTTATATATGCTCGTGCTGCTCTCTCATATGGAGGTCATCGCACAGTCGAGCCCCATCGTTGTTCTCACTGTCCTTAAACCAGGCTGTAAAAACCACCTGGGGGACATCCATGGTCTTACGAGCATGCTTTATATGGGGATTGCTCTGGAAAAACCAGCCCATAATGACATAGCCGGCCACCCTTCATCTCAATACCAACCCTGCCTATGTTGCAGAGGAAATTGGTCAACTTCATTCTTAGAATTCATGAAGCACACTCCAGGATCCATAATTGGACCAACCCAATCAGTCGCTATGCACGCACCACCTTTCAGTGTCTTATTAGTCACCCAGAAGTATTCATAAGCCGTAATGAAATGATTTCTTTAAACAGACATATTTCCATTAGTTTAATATAAATATTAATGCGATAGATTTAGTATCGTTTATATAATTATTCATTACCCATCCTGCGCATTAATTATCTATAACTCCAAATTAATAATCATATTGAATGTAACCAAATGTAATATCTGCTTATAAAATTATTGTTTAAATTAATTAAATGCTCTTTTCGTCTCTGGGGGTGTAATAGTATTCCAGTAATGTATTTTAATAGCGCTTATTCATTAAATCACACATATATATTATTGGCATAGCCGCAAATCTTATGTTATTGTTAAATATGAATCAAACACATATATAATACTTCCAAGGCTCACGTCGGCTAAATAACCCGACATAATTTTTGTTATTAATAAATCTTAAATATATATACCAAACTCGAACCATTGCTTTCTTTTAGTTAAGTTAAAATATTAAGTTATTACTTATGCTAAATATGACTAGATGATCTCCGCTCAATACATACTTAATATGCTAGGGCACGAGCCTTCATTGCTCATAAAAGATAGCTAGTTATTAAGTTATTTTATCATATAAGTTTAGCCTAGAGTCTTTTTGTGTCTCCAATGATCGATGCCGGCAGGTGAGAAGTAAATTAATCGATGTCATCGGGATTGTTGCTCATAATGTTATAGATCTGGGGAATAGGTAAAGAGGGCAGAGTTCATGAGTGTTCCTGACCTGTGTATCTTGCGCACAACTGGATTCAAGGTACTTTTGCCTAGATGCTAGATCTTGTTACGTGAACATACAAATCCGACCGGCACAATATGAACATCACATGATCACCATATGTATGGCAATATTTATGGAGAGTTTTGCCTGTTTTACAGGTATATATACTTATAAATACACTTGAATCACAGATAGTCCAATTAAGAGATACATATTTTGAGATTCTGATGATAAGAATCCCAATTACATCTATGTGATTACATTTTAAAGGTTATAATTTATGATAATGTATTTTACATACATATTCTATCTTTGTCTTTTATAAAGAACTGAATGTATGATGTAATAATAATTTATGATGTTACTGTTGATAATAAAGATGCTTGTATTACAGTCAACAAGTGTAATATGAGGATATATTTTGTATGCATGATCCACAGCTTCATGCATACTAGGCATTACTTTTATGTCCTGTCTGAAGATCTCATTCTTATTTACATTTGTATGAATGAAATGATATTGTGTGCATTCATGTTTATATGATTCAATAAAGTAAGAATGTTATAGAGTTTAAATAATAATAAGCAATATTGTCAGTATAAATATAGGATTATACATAATATTGAGATTTATGTAAAATAATCATGAAACCTTTATAGTAAAATAATTAATAAAGTCTCATAGCATTATATTTGACCAAGTATAAAAAAAAAGATATTTAGTTTTATAATTTGTTGAGTGTATTGTGAGTAGTCCTCTCACTTGTCAATTAATTTATTATAACTTTGGGGATACCAACATGAGGATTAGATGATCTGTTCTTTTCAAATGTGGAGTGTTGAATACATATATTTGTTTGTTTATGTATTTGTTAATAAATATATGTTATATAGTTTTACTCATTTTATCTGTTGTCTGATTCACTTTTATATCATTATGCAGCATTATTTTTGTTAAATATTTCAATTTTTGAAATACATAAAATAGACTTTAATACAGAAAACTGAGCAGATACTTTAATACTTTACTTTGTATATATTAGTAAAGATACTTTTCTTGTCGTGGCCTACAATTTAAGTATAAATTTGTATTGGATGGACAAGACTTCAACTTTTATATATGTATGTTAAGCAGATGCATTATTATATATGCTATGTAAGTTTAGAAAAATAAATATTTTACTTACATGATGATTATGATATGTACTGGGAATAATAATGTTGCTGATAAATATGATATGAATAAAAAATAAAAATAAATAAAATATTTCATTTAAAAGCACGATGAGAAGTATTTTGTTTTTGATAATGTGAAGATGTTTTCCATTTTAAAGAGAATAAAATTAAATGGCATGAGAGAACAAACTCTGTTTAGTTTATAAAAAGTATGATAATATTAATATTAATTTGAAACAGTTATGTAAAATCTCTACCCAAGTTCATAATTGAAATATTTTACAAACCAACATAAGTTAGAAATAATAAACAAACACTCTTAATGATAGTAATTGAAATGTAAGATCAAAACAGTGTGTGTTATTATTTTACAGATATTTTAAATTTGTTTCAAATGCATGTGTAGATTTTAGTATTGAGGCCATAAATTTATTTACCATTCCTATAAATAATTTTCAACATATTTATTTTATAAAAGAATATAAAAATATAATTAGTAAAGTGAGAGTGTTGAACATACATATCAGGTATTTATTTATTTATTTACTTTATTATTGTATATTTATTTGTTTAGTTATTCATTTAATTTGTAATTTTATTCATATTTCAGAATATACTTATATTCTTATTTATTATACAATCATTGTGAGTCTCATTCTCATTTGGTCATTTATTTTATCTTTGGTTTAATGCATAAGTGGGAATGATAGATATTATACTGGCGTTATAACATAATTTAATCATATCCTTTTTCTTTATTAGCATGATCATTAAAACTTGACTTATGATCGATATTTTCAATGTCTAACAGTAGGACTAATATAACAAGGACAAGAAGATTTAACAGGAGTATGCACTGGGTAAACATCCTGATTTGCATGGCACTCTTAAATTAAAAATGTTTGCAAATCAAGATGAATTATAATTAATTTTGAATTAATGTCATATAATTTGGTGTTTCCAAAAGTGGGATCTTGATAGTATTCTTATATTTTTATGTATTGTACACCATCAATAAATTTCTCTCTTTGTATTTCTACCATCACAATATACATGCAAAACATTATGTTACCAGTTAAAAATAAAATGAAACTTTTATAAAATTATTTTCAATTACATTGTAATCATTATTAAATGTACTTATGTGGAGTTATTTGGACATCTTATTGAAAGTACTGTATTTCTATATAAGTTAAATTGACAAAAAAAATCAAGTCAGATGTCACATGACCTAATTTTAATAAAGCTCATGTTTACAAATGTTATATATAGAGTTCACAAAACAAACTCTTAACAAGCTTTGAAAATACCCTCAACCCCAGACTGGTTTCTGCATCTAGCGTTGTCAGTGAGGTGTTAGGATATTCAATAGATTAAAAATACTAGGACTAGCCCAGCACTTTATCTAATGTATAACTATTGAGAAGAAAATCTGAAACTTTCAGACATCTATATGTCTAAAAATCCAGCTATCTAACTCAAATAGCCATATGGGACTGAACTAAGTTCATATACACCATATATATATATATAGTTCTAGTATTTTTAATCTAATGAATATCCTAACACCTCACTGACGATGCTAGATGCAGAAACAAGTCTGGGGTTGAAAGTATTCTCAAAGCTTGTTAGGAGTTTGTTTTGCAAACTCTATATATAACATTTGTAAACACGAGCTTTATTAAAAGTAGGTCATGTGACATCTGACTTGATTTTTTATCAATTTATTTTTTGCTACTAAGGCTTTGGTGATTTTATATTACTGGAGCTATTAATATATGGTGTATCTGAACTTAGTCCAGTCCCATATGACTATTTGAATTAAATAGCTGGATTTTTAGACATATAGATGTCTGAAAGTTTCAGATTTTCTTTTCAATAGTTATACATTAAAGTGCTGGGCTAGTCTTAATATTTTTAATCTAATGAATATCCTAACACCTCACTGACGATGCTAGATGCAGAAACTGGTCTGGGGTTGAGGGTATTCTCAAAGCTTGCGAAATCTATATATAATATTTCTATATAAGTTATATATTATTACTATTTATTTTTTACTCTTATAATTTAATCATATAATATGTAAAGAATTCTGTATATGTCATATATTATTGGGGTAAATATAAAGAATAATTCAAATATACAACTTAATACTATTTTTTTTAAAAAAATAATTTATTATCATGATGATAAATTACTACATCTTCATTGTTTCTGAAAACTTCTTAAATGATAGGTGAATCTTATAGATTTATATCGTTAAGATCAGGTTCTATTTTTGTGAATATTACCGTTATCTTATTAGTATAGTCATATTGATATTATATTTATACACACATTAATATTTTAGTTTATAAAAACATCTTAAAAATTAAAAAGGATATCAAGTATGAAAATTTAGAAAATTTATAAGAAAACATTATACTTAAAAATTAACCTCCAGAAAGTCAGAATAGTTAAAAAAAAAAATAAAAAAAATAAAACATAATCTTCAGGAAAACAAAATTTACTTCAGGTAGCAAATAATCTGCTTATTTTTATTCAACAGCTATTTGTAAAAAGATATCGGCTACTGAAGTAAGGATTTGTGAAACAAATCTTTACTAAAAAGTTAAAATAATATCAGGTTGGACTATGGAATAGGACTTTTGTGCTTGGCCAATTGTTTTGATATTTGAAAGTCAGTTAATCTCTGCAGTAGCTGACGTAATTCATTTTTAAAAAAAAATAATTATTATAAATGCCAAAATAATATGTTTCACTTTATTTCTTTTTAAAATCTTTAAAAAACTAATAAGTCTAATATTTTAAAACTATATTTAAAAGCTAGTAGTTCTTGATTTTCGAAAAGCTCGATTTCAAAGCTAATTTTTTTCCAGAGTGTGAAAAATTATCACTTCCAGGAAGATATTAAATAAATAATGTTTTAACACTACAACAGGTAAAACTAATATCACCATTATTTAATCCATTCAGCTTACAATAACATTATAAACGATCGGTTTTTATTTCTGTAGTTTAGTACCATCCCAATTCTAGCTTTGAAACCCAATTCACGATTTATAAAGAAAAAGGTTAAAAACTGGTCAGGGGATAAAGATTAATTTGCAACACTATTGAGAAATCATGATTACTCAAGCTTACAATAAGTACAACTAGAATAGACAAATAACTGCTCTTGGTTATACATATTGGTTAATTGCAGTATTGCTAAAAAAGATATGTTTAAATGAATATTTATATCATTCTTCCTACCTAAACGATATTTACCAAATGTTATTAGAACAGGCAAAACTCTATACGTATTGTCACTCAGTGCAAGCCAAAGTAATCAATATATACCAGAAGGCTTGTGCATAAAATCCCTATCTAGTGCCTACTCATCCAATATCCCCAGACGAGTTATTGACTTGTAGCCTTTGTCAATGGGGAGCCTTGGATCTGAGAGCACTGCAGCTAGATCTCAGATCCAAGGCTCCTCACTGACGAAAGCCACAAGCCAGAAACTAATCTGGAGATATTGAATGAGTAGACACTAGATGGGAATTTTATGCATAAACCTTCTGGCATCCATTGATTACTCTGGCTTGCATAGAATGGCAATACGTATAGAGAGTTTTGCCTGTTTTAATAAGTTAAGAGCAAGCATAAAAAATAGTGATCACGTGATGTTTATTGTTTACCAACTGCTTTTGTAATCATAAATATTGATTGCATAAGTACTCAACTATATTTATCAACTTGATTAGCTTATGTTGAATGTAATTTAAATTTAAGACTTTATCTTTAGATGCCATCACAAATTCATGCTACTGCATCATCATATGCAAACCCTTTCTCACCTTATAATCCTGATTTTATATAAGAATAACCTACTTTAATTTATATATATATATATATTTATAGCTTTTGTAACTTAATTTCTATAAAATAAACGATGAAAGTAAAATATAATAAATAATAATAATACAAAAACTAGCTTGTATTTAATTAGGCTGCTGGGAATAAATGGATTGTGGGAAAATTGTTTTTTCATTTCTTTATTATTACTATTATTATTATTATTGTTGTTGTTGTTGTTGTTGTTATTATTATTATTAATGAAATGAGAATAAAAAAAATACTACCAAAAATACTTGCAGTGTCAAATTCTTCAAATAAAAAATTAAAAACTATGTATGATATTAAAGAATATTGAGTTAAAAAATTTTTTATCAAACTTTTAAATAAATGTATGAGCTATTTGTCTATATCTGAAGCTTATTATGTCTTCATTTTGAAACACCCCTTGATAAAGTAATCAATCCTACAAATTAGTACGCATTGCAAGTGGACTTTAAAATTATTCTTGATCTTATATAATCTCTTTCTATAAAATTTTTTAACAGAATTCTAGTTATGAGCATATTCAATAATTAAAGATTTTCTTAAATAACTATATTCCACTAAAACTATTTTTAGCAACACTAATTTTTGAAATTTATATAGATTTTTAATATTGTGACAGTCAGATGATGTATGTTGGTTTAATCCTGTTTGAATACTAAGCAAAAGTACCTCGAGGCCACCCATACGCGAGATATTAAATCAAGAATACTATGACCTCTGCCCTATTTGCCTATTCTCGAGGCTAATTATGAACCAACAATATTATCTGAGCCATACATAAATTATTTTTCAACCGGCCAAGCTGAGCCGCAGTGGTAGCGACATGGACAGGGACAACTACAGAGCTAAATAGTTAAATGTGCATAAAAGTACTATGAAAAATGTGTTTTGTGTGCCTGGATCATTGGAAAAGTAAAATAAAGCATTATAATAAAATTAGGAAACTCAAGCTTTTTATAGTTAAATAATATGTTTAATTAATGACTTTAAAATATTAATAATGTTTTTAATGGCCTCCGCTATTCCCCTAAATTAATGAAACAAACTAATGAGACAATAAAAACAGATTATACAATATAATATTTTTGCGGTCTAGGTCTTTTCTTCCTAATTTTAATAAAATTGTCAACTCGAATCTCCTTGATAAAGTACAATAATAAAAATCTTTCGCAAAGCATTGTCTAATTGCTTTGTGCTAAAAACAGACAGTTTAAAAATTATTTAAGACGTATATAGCTAAATCTGATATATGTAATAAGCCAGTGGCAGACAAAAGAGGCATTATCGAGGAGATCAAGTTGGCAAACAAAGGAAACTTACTGGTATGGAATTTAGAAACATAAATAAAATTGGAAAGAGATTTTAAATGAAAAAATTAACTTTTAAACTTAACCGCAATGGAATACAAAATATATACATGTTAGTAATGAAGAATAGCGAAGGAAAAAGGGTTAAATATATATATAAATGATCACGCAATATATATATCTAAGACTTGTCTAATAAAAATGGTTACATAACATATAATTAAATACAACATTTTATAAATATAATTCAATGAAGCAATTAAAAAAAGTATGAACAAAAAAAGGTAGAAAGTAAATAGTTCAATGGCAGAGAGATATGATTACCATCCTGGTTCCTTGCTCTTGTTCAGTGGCATCATGGCTTGATCCGACCATCGATAGGTATTTGTCTGGACAATGAAAATGGAAATATGTAGCATGGTTTCACAAAAAGTCCTACAGCCACGGCACAGAGTTCAGATTATATTGGGTGGATACGATGGCATTTTGATGGTATTTAGGAACCTCTGTGATAGGCAAAGCTTTTTGCCTAGTAGAATCCATCAAATTCATATGATTTTTAGCTTGTAGCATGTTCAAACTTCTCCGTGATTTTGAAGATGACAGTTGTATAACTTTTTGGAATAAAATCTCAACAAGCAAAATCTGAAAGAGTTCTCCAAAGAGAAATCTGAATGCTATTTTCCAAAAGGAAAATCTGAATGCCTAGTCTTTTGTTCACTCTCCTATTTATAACTTTTTTGTAAGCTACCTTCTATTGTTTGTATGATCTTAGATTTTGATAAGCCCCTCCTCATTCTTCTGTTTCAAGGTAACACTTTCTAAAAAATAACTTACTTGTTTATTGTAAATTTCTTTCTTTAAAGTTTGAATTTTATTAATTAAAAAAAGAGAAGGCCATCTTTAATTTGACTTCAATGGGCTCACTAATTAAAACATACATTCCTTTAGAAAATGTTGGTGGGCTTATCTCAAAATGAAATCATACGCCATATTTTAACAAGATTTTAACAAAAAATATATTCTTATTTTTTTATAGTAAAATAAGCATTTTTAAAATAAGCATTTTATTTCAGCAGAATTTTGCATTAACTCATATATATATATATATATATATATATATGAGTTAATGTATATATATGTTTGACTAATATGTTTTAAATTTATATATGCATATATATATATATATCAAATCAAAACTACCCCAAATCTAAAATTAAACCAGACCAGCATAAAAATAATATTAAAACACAACCTAAGGTTTCACTGCTACAAGCAGACTTCTCAAGTGTAAAGAACTACAAAAAAAACCCACACATTATATATACTATTAAAAACTACCCACAAATCCATTCACTTCCCATCCACCCTTAATATATATATATATATATATATATAAACGTTACAATATATATATATATATATATATACGCTTGACGTATCTATATGTTTGACTAATAGGTTTTACAAGTAATTTTTATTAACTAAATCTAATCTTAGAATGGAATTTATTTAACAAAATATTTAAATGCAATACAAATTATATAAACGTAATTAATTTTAGCTTTAATGCAAAACCCTGCTGATATTGGACTATAAACTTAATTCAGGTCTATAATACTAAGTTTACAGAAGGCTGTGAAGCATGGATCGGACTTCAGATCCATTGCTTCATTTCCCAATAGTTAGTGAGCAAAAAAAAATGTTAAAAAAAATGCTGTTGCTGCAGGTCAGAGGTAAAAATTTTGTGCCAGGTGAGTTCAAGCCTACTCTTTATTTGCTGTAATATTTAATTTGTTACTGACTAACAGTCTTTCTTACTTTTACTATATAACTAATGGTTTATCCATAATTCAATCTCCTGTATCTTAAATCGAGTCCGTGTTGTTTTTAGTCTAACAAGTTATATTTATCTTTCTACTTTTTAAATTTTCCGGGGTCCGGTGGTACATAAGGTTTTAAGTTTCTGTCTCTAATATTACACTCTCTTTTTAGGCTGAGATTATTTTTCCAAAACAAAACACTTACTCCACACTTCTTTTTTAATGCGTGAGAGCCTTTATATATTGGGAAGAACTTTTTAACTTTCTCCACACTTTACTACTTGGCCTAAGGTCTCTTAGCCATGCTTGCTTTCCTTTTTTGCATTTATATTGCCGGTTTCGATTCTTGCAATGCCAAGCTGTACGTCTTAATTTTTCCCTTGCCTTCTTTTCTTGCTCAGTCATGTTCTGGACTTGGAGACAGGTTTTCAAGCTATCAAGGTGGTGTCTAGGGTTGCCACCCGGTTCTTCTCTAAAACATTTTATATTGCTAATCTTTGCCACAGGAGTTATAGTATTGATTACTGTCACAGTAAATATTACACTGCCTTGTTGCGCCTGGATTTGGTCCAACAGCTGTTGATCATCATTTTTTTACTATTCTTATTCATTTGTCCAAAGAAATCTGACTGGTGAGTGGCTTCGCCTGTTTCATAATCACTCGAGGATTTCATATCAGTGTCGTCTTGTTTTTGAGTATCATCTTCTGGTGAGGCTTCTGTCGCAATACTCAGTTCTTGATGGAGTTCCATATGTGCCTCCAAACGGTCCAATCTTTGTGACGTAATTTTCATAACTTCTTGGAACATGGTCATCATCATTTTTGTTTCTTCCCTCATTTCTTTGATGAGAGCTTCCAAGTTATACTTTTGATCATTATGAGTACATGTTACCATATTTGGAAGGTTGAGCACTACCTCCTCATCGCTGTTATAATCTTCATCTTTCTTCTGTTGTTCCATTTTTGCCTAATATTGGCTATTTTGTTATATAACAATCCCATCTTATTTGTAAAACATATTTTAGTCTTTTATAAACAATGTAGATAAGTATATTATATCAAAAAAAATTGTACTTCTTTCTAAAATAAGTCAGTATTCTAAGTTCTTTATTTTATATAACTATCTGTTTTATTTGTATGTTTTCAGAGATTAACTTTGCCTACCTCACGAGGTCCTATCTTAAACCTATGCCTATATGTATCTGTTTGTGCATGAAAAAAAATATAAAATCCTGCCGTGTCTGTTTTTAATATTTATACTACATATTATTCTCCTCACTTTACTTTATTTATTGTTATATTTCATTAAAATATCACTGCTATTTTGTCACAATATCATTAAAATAATACACTTACAGCTTGACCTGGCTTTCTCTGACACCTGAAACGCTAAAAAATACATTTTCATTGATACACAAGTTTATATATATATTAAAAGGAATATGAGCAAAAATATACATAAGTCATGTTTAAAAAATATTTTGGCTCACTACACATACATTTTTATTTTGATCATCTACCTCCTATGGTTTGCTTATTTGTAATCCGATATGAGAAATTGCATTTGCCGACAAATTTATTTGATAAGGGTGCCAGTCGACAAGACAAATGCCATATCAAATATACACATTAGTGGATACTGATCCAAGTGCACATTGATAAGGATTTATAAAGTTTAAATACTATTAAAATTTATTTTGAGTTTCACTTTTTTTTAAAAAAATCTGCATGAATAAGTAAATGCTATTTTAAATGACAATATTAAGTCTAAGACGTATACAACTCAGTAAGGTAACATGTCTGACCTGGGTTCAAAACCACGCTACCATTTTGGTCAAGACACCAAAAAAAATCAATTTAAACAACCTAACGTGCGATTAATAAAACAAAATATATACACAAAAAAAATTAAAAATAAAATTAAAATCCCATGATAACCGCCACTTCGAATTATGAACCTGGGATTGAAACCAAATACCATTTTGGTCACAACCCGAAATACATTAACAATTATCAAGCAATTTTACAAAATCACACATTGAGATCAAAAACTGTTTAAAAAACGTTTATATAAAAACGGGTTTTACCGAACTATAACGAAGTGTATCTCATATACACCCATATATATGAACATATACTTCACTAAATAAGCATATATATGACCACATATAAATATACAAACATATATACCTATACAAATATTTCTTTTATTATCATGTACATGATTTTATTAGAAAGTTGTCATCTTGCAGATCGCATACTCCTATTATTTCAGGCTAGTAAACGCTGGTCGCAAATATGACAAGGAAGCAATGATTGCAGACGTAGACCTATTATTTCAGGCTACTCAGCAATTCTAAACTCTAAAGTGTAAGGGGTCTTAAATAATGGTTAGCATAATCCAAATTTAAAAAGGGCTTCACCTAACGGTTACTCAAAGGGGTCTTCACCTAACGGTTAGGGGTCTTAAATGATTCAATAGCATAATCCAAATTTAAAAAAATCTTAACTAAAGGTGGCTGACATATATGTTATACAGAAAATACTTTAATATATATATTTATTACGACGAGCACACGCATTTACTATTTCACAAGTTGAAAATCAAATTTAATATTTTATTAACAAAACTTATACTTATAGATATTTGTGAGGAAACGTAACTGCAAAATATTTAAAAGTGAAAAAAATTTTTTGCATGATTAAAATTATTCATTATTTATAAAAATGAAATGCAGAGAAAGTGAAAAAAAAAATTTTTTTTTCCATGTGTCATAGCATCGGCCGGGACGCGAACCCACAACCGTCTGCAACCAACTACTTGCTTGCATGGCGACTGCGATACCTCTCGGCTAACAATGCAAAACGAAAAAAAAAAAAAAATATTTGCTAACACCGTACATTGACACGTGTTAATTTGAACTTATCAAAACTTAGATCTCAGAAAAAAATTTCTATTAATGGAAAAATGTTGTCTCTTAGATCTTTACAAAAACTTATACAAATGGAAAAAAAAACTTTATCTATTTGTACTTTTTTACTAAAATATTAACACTACGAATATATGTTATACTTTGAAAAACATTATTACATCAAAACTTCTCACCTTTAAGCAATAACATAAAGTACGAAAGCTATTTTAAGGGAGGGCGGGTGGGTATATATTTGACACTTCCTCCTCATCGAAGCTATATACTTTATATGACAAAACTACTCATTCGGAAAAAAAAATTGCTATAACTCTAAAATCTCATTTTATAATCGCAAAAAAAAAAAAAACAACTAACGGAGTGTTAACTTTTTTAAATGTAAAACATTTATTTCATATATACTAAACTCTGGGGTAAAAAAATTTTTTACTTTATGACACATTTAACTTTTTTAATTAATCCAACAAAAATGACATTTGGCTCACATTAGGAAACAAAACTCGGAAAAATTATACATATATTTTTATATAAATATATTAGACTAAAACAAACTTCTCAGGGTACTACTTTTTAATTTTAAAAAATGACATTCGTCCCGTGGCAACAAACTCGAAGCAAAAAATTTTGTGTTATTTAAAAAAAAACATTATATATATGTGTACAAATCCGAGGAAAAAAAATTCTACATATATCTATTACTTCAAATCCCCTATTACTATTCTTCCAATAAAAAAATGAAATTCGGCCCATGTTGTTGGCGTCAGAATGCGGAAAAAAAAAATTTAACTGTGACAGTCAGATGATGTATGTTGGTTTAACCCAGTTCGAATACAAAGCGAAAGTACCTCAAGGCCACCCATACACGAGATATTAAATCAAGAATACTATAACCTTTGCCCTATTCGCCTATTCTCGAGGCTAATTACGAACCAACAACATTATCTGAGGCATACATAAATTATTTTTCAACCGGCCAAGCTTAGCCTCAGCGGTAGAGACATGGACGGGTACACCTATGGAGCTAAATAGTTAAATGTGCATAAAAGTACTATGAAAAATGTGTTTTGCGTGCCTGGATCATTGGAAAAGTAAAATAAAGCATTATAATAAAATTAGGAAACTCAAGCTTTTTATAGTTAAATAATATGTTTAATTAATGACTTTAAAATATTAAGAATGTTTTTAATGGCCTCTGCTATTCCCCTAAATTAATGAAACAAACTAATGAGACAATAAAAACAGATTAAACGATATAATATTTTTGCGGTCTAGGTCTTTTCTTCCCAATTTTAATAAAATTGTCAACTCGAATCTCCTTGATAAAGTACAATAATAAAAATCTTTCACAAAGCATTGTCTAATTGCTTTGCACTAAAAACAGACAGTTTAAAAATTATTTAAAACATATATAGCTAAATCTGATATACGTAATAAGTCAGTGGCGGACAAAAGAGGCGTTATCGAGGAGATCAAGTTGGCAAACAAAGGAAACTTACTGGTATGGAATTTAGAAACATAAATAAAATTGGAAAGAGATTTTAAATGAAAAAATTAACTTTTAAACTTAACTGCAATGGAATACAAAATATATATACATGTTAGTAATGAAGAATAGCGACGGAAAAAGGGTTAAATATATATATAGATGATCACACAATATATATATCTAAGACTAGTCTAATAAAAATGGTTACATAACAAATATAATTAAATACAACATTTTATAAATATAATTCAATGAAGCAATTAAAAAAAGGTATGAACAAAAAAAGGTAGAAAGTAAATAGTTCAATGGCGGAGAGATATGATTACTGTCCTGGTTTCTTGCTCCTGTTCGGTGGTGTCGTGGCTTGATCCGACCATTGATAGGTATTTGTCCGGACAATGAAAATGGAAATATGTAGTATGGTTTCACGAAAAGTCCTACAGACATGGCACAGAGTTCAGATTATATTGGGTGGATACTATGGCATTTTGATGGTATTTAGGAACCTCGGCGATAGGCAAAGCTTTTTGCCTAGCCAAGCATAGTAGAATCCATCAAATTCATATGATTTTTAGGTTGTAGCATGTTCAAACTTCTCCATGATTTCGAAGATGACAATTGTATAACTTTTTGGAATAAAATCTCAACAAGAAAAATCTGAAAGAGTTCTCCAAAGAGAAATCTGAATGCTATTTTCCAAAAGGAAAATCTGAACGCCTAGTCTTTTGTTCACTCTCCTATTTATAACTTTTTTGTAAGCTACCTTCTATTGTTTGTATGATCTTAGATCTTGATAAGCCTTTCTTCATTCCTTTGTTTCAAAGTAACATTTTCTAAAAAAATAACTTAACTTGTTTATTCTAAATTTCTTTCTTTAAAGTTTGAATTTTATTAATTAAAAAAGAAAGAGAAGACCATCTTTAATTTGACTTGAATGGGCTCACTAATTAAAACATACATTCCTTTAGAAAATGTTGGTGGGCTTATCTCAAAATGAAATCATACGCCATATTTTAACAAGATTTTAACAAAAAATATATTCTTATTTTTTATAGTAAAATAAACATTTTTAAAATAAGCATTTTATTTCAGCAGAATTTTGCATTAACTCATATATATACACTTGACGTATATATATGTTTGACTAATAGGTTTTATAAGTAATTTTTATTAACAGAATCTAATCTTAGAATGGAATTTATTTAACAAAATATTTAAATGCAATACAAATTATATAAACGTAATTAATTTTAGCTTTACTGCAAAACCCTGCTGATATTGGACTATAAACTTAATTCAGGTCTATAATACTAACTAAGTTTATAGAAGGCTGTGAAGCATGGATTGGACTTCAGATCCATTGCTTCAATATAAAAAAGAATAAACTGTGAAAAATTCATGTGTCTTTTGCATGGTCACGAATTTTGCATATGTGGATGATCTCATCATTAGATTTAAATAACTACAAAACAATAATAGAAAGACTTTGAAACTATAAATCTCTCCAGAAAATGAAAAAAAAAAACTTAGCAGTCGAATGAATAATTTTTAGTCATATAATTTTTTCAGAATTTTATGCAGCCTATTAACCTTTCTTGATATGTATGCCTTTAAGTTGTCAAAAACTTAACTAAGTAATAATAAATTAATTACTGAAAGATTAAAAATATTTACTTATTTTGTTTAAATCAAATAATTAAGGCTAAAATACTTAATTCTATTCAATGGAATTCAGAACTATGTTGTATTGATTCACTTTCACCAGTGATTAACAATAAAAAAAAAAATCATTATACATTTAAAAAACTATTGTCCTCACTTAACATTTTTGTAATTTTTTCGATATTTGGTGAAATTAATCTGGATTGTGCCTAACATTACAAAAGTATTCATATCTTTGCTCCAAAATAGTAAATTCAAGATTATTATTTCATACTTGAATATGACGATATAGATTTAAAAACCAATATTTTTTATTATGAATTTAAAAATACCACATAGTAATTAAAAAAAGGCATTAATATATCATCATTAATTAATTTATCCTTTATAGAATTCATTTATATATTAGTTTCTTCTTTTTAAAGACAATAAAATATAACATATATATAGTTTGGTTAATTCTTATGCCAGCTTATATTTTTATATCTAATGTTGTTATCTATTTGTACAATTTATATTCATATTTTAAATATTTGCTATTCAATCAATCTAATAGTTTCATGAATTTACAGAAAATTTTATATTTAACATAATGTATGAGTATCCAGAAACATTTTTTACACAGTAGATTCCAACTTTCTCTTAAACCTTTGGGGACTTTTCAGGAATCAGTATGGGAAGATATTTCACTTTTTAGAAATGCAGATGTTTAATGATTTCAGAGGGCAGACATTTGAGAAAATATTTTTTCTTTCCCTTTAATGTTTATGTAAAAAATACTTTAACTATCTCTTAAACAAATGTTTAAGCTCTTTCTATTCCTGTGTTATTATTCAAACCCTACATGTTATGTCTTGGTTTTAGATTTAGGCTTATATTTCACAGTAAAAATTTCTAACATGATTAGATAAGAAATGCCAAAACTTAATTGTTTCAGAATGCAGCCATTACAATGTTGCACATGATGGACATTTTAGAAAATTGTACCTTGGATACTTAATTATAAAAATATACTGTAATTATTGAGAAGTTAAGCATGTTATTGAAGAAAAATTTGGAATGATGTGAAAAATAAAATCTAGAAAATGTATGAATAATTTTACCAATTGAGGATATAAAATTATCAATCAACACTTTTAAAGTACTATAAGACAGATGCAGAAGAAATTTCATATGTGAGTATACTCTGCAGAGTGGTTGCTTTAGTGTATAAAAGTGTTGTGGAGGGTATTTTTTGAAGAGAAATAGTATATAGTGTGATATAATAATTAAATATAAGATTATAAATTCCAAGTTTTTTTCTATATTTTCAATAATGGAGAATTAGTGTATATATTATAAAATAAAAAGTTTAAAGAAGAACCTTGAAAGATCATGTTGTGAGAAATAAATCCGATGTCATTTTGCTATTTAGTATGATGGGAATTTTACTATTTAAGAGGAGGTTTTGCACATTAAATCATTTGTTAATAGAAATATTTGTTCATGAAGAATTATTAGTAATGTTCTAAACAAATGCAAAAAAGCAATATGTAATTGCATGGCATTGGGACTTATTTATTTTGCCATTTTGGTCAATAATTACTTTAAACAAAGTGATCATAATTAAAATAGATACATCTTTTATACATTTTGAATTGAAGTTTGTCTTTTATTACAGATTGTATTCACAGGAAACATGGGATTTTTATAACATGAGTACTGATGTTAGAGCAGAAAATAGTTCTCCATTATATATCATAATTGTCCTTAAACATTCAAAAAGAATTTAATTCTTTGTACTATCCCAAATGATATTTACCTATAATATTCATTTGTATTATCAAATCTAAACTATTATCTTTTACTATTGAATGTAAGCTATAATTTGATGAAGATATTATTCTGGTCAATAAATCTATTACTGTAAAATTAAATGCTGCATAGAGCAGCTATAACTATGTAATAATATTAATCCTGAAAATGTATTAACACATCTATGTAATAATATTAATCCTGAAAATGTATTAACATTTGGTTTTTTTTATTATAAAAAATCAAAACATTTGAACTATGAATACTTTTAAAAAAAGTATTTATTCCATATATCATATACATAAATTTTAACAAAAGTTTTTTGAACAAAACAAAACAAATATAACAGGTTTGTTCATGAATTTTAGACATTTATTATCAGAAATGCAGATAAAACTTCAGGGACATGTATTATCAAAGGCACATACAAATTGTGAGAATAAGCAAAGATTGAATATAAAATTTATTAGATATGTATCATCAAGACTTCTGGATAATTAAAGTGATTAACATGGCAGAATACAAATAATAATGTTACTATTATGAATGAAATAATCCAGCAAATAATATTCCTTTTAAATTCAGTCAATTTCAGAATGTACAACTTACAGGTTTATAAAACAAATATCAATTTTTTGCAGAAAACTTTATCATTTTTTCATGGTTCTACTTGTAAAATAAAATGCTACATTTATATTTTTATGCTATATGATGAAAATGTATCACAGTGATGCAAAATGTTTCATTTGTTAAATTCTTGCATAATTGGTTTTATAGATAGTTTCATATTTTATTTGGAATACTTCTCTGATGATATACTAAAAAAAAAAAATTAAAATGATTTTTTTCACAAGTTAATAAAAGAAGAATATTATATGTGCATTCTATTATTTGATTTCAATATGACTTTTTGTTTAATTTTTTTACAAGTATAAAAAATCATAAAAGAAATGTGATTAGGTACATTTCCTGTGGGCTCTAGATGTAACCTCTACCAAACTTTCAGTCATTTATTCAAATTTATCTACAGCTCGAAACCTTTAATAAAGGAAGCTATTTATGAATATTGGACATTAGGCTTTTACTAGATAAATTTTTTTTCTAAAGATAAATCTTTTTTTTTAAATGACGTATATTTCACATAAATACATGTTCATATTTTAACCCCAAAATCCAAACATCCTGCAATGTTGGTTAAAATTTCAAGATAACTTTTATATTTAATTGACATCGTTGACTTTTCTTATTTAATTTCTGCAAAAAATAAAAAATCAACTGTCATGTCCAATAAGAAAATTTTAAATTTATTTAACCATAGGATAAATAATTTAATTTTTTCCTATTTTTTATCTCTATTTTTATAAAAAATTACGTGTAATAAATTTTCAGTGGTTACTAATTCTGTAACCCTTTGAATATGTCCTTCTTTATTTTATAATTTATACTTAAAGTATTATGCAAATTTGTTTATGAACAACAATAATAAATAGTGTTATATATATATAAATATAAATAGTGTTCTATATTATTTGCTTGTTTAAACAGTATTTTTGTAAAAACAAAGTTAAGTTAGATGGTCAGATCTAATTATTTCTTTCAGTTAATTGTTTCCACTGAAGCAAGTAAGACTTCTTAAAAATAATAACGATGTTGATTAATCTTGTTTGAAAGATGATATCGAACTTGTCAAGGAAATTATATTTTCACAACGCATCCTAATAAGAAAGATTTAATCGGAATAAATAAAGCAAAATATTATTTACGTTATTATGTAAAACATTTTTTATATATTGTAAAATAATATGTATAGTAACATTTGCTTGAGAAAAACAAAAAAATAAATAAATGGTAAGTTAAATGAAAGTTTTTGTTAACGTAAGCTTAGGCCAATGGAAATTCATGAAAATTCAGAGAACCGCTACAAAGTTTATATAATAATAGAAACGGTTATGTGATTGATAAACATATTTTTTCCAAACAAGCACTGATCCATTCACTAGATTTGATAAGGTATTTGTATACAACAAAGTTTTATGGATAAAGCTTTGAAAGAATCAAATTATCATTGTAAATTAAAAAAAAAAAACTTTAATTAAAATAGTTGAGTCGAATTTACTGCTAATATATAGCTTAAAATTTGAGGCTTAAAAGACAAAATCTTAAATATCTTTATATATATAGCATTATTCATTTTAATTGTTGGAATTATCTGTATAAAATATTAAGAACATTTCAGTAAAATAACAGTTGTCTTCAACTAGGTAAAGAGATTATTTTGTGATCACCATAGAAACATAGAGGAGGGGTTTCTATGTTATTGCAAAAGTCCTGGAATAACTTCTAAATATATTAAAATATCAGTACTCTTTTAATATTTATATAGATAATTGTTAAAAATTAAGATGGGTTATGTTATATCTTTCATTTATTAAATTTTGTTTCTACATAAATTATGAATAATTTATATTTATGAAGAGGTAATCCAGTAATAGAGAATTAACTTATAACAAAATATTCAAAATTAGAGTTCATTGAAATAGATGATCAAATTATTGTCCATTAGAAAACTTAGAAGAGAGGCCACTTAACATTTGAAATTCAAATAAAATACAAGTAAGAGTCATTCAGAGACTTCTAATTTTTGAGTCTATCACTTAACCACTGCATTAAACTTTTAAGATCATTAATATTAAATACAAACAAATATAACATGTCATTATTATTGCTTTTATGTTTACATAGTATAGGAAAACAGAAACGAAATTTCATAAATGTTGGTATTAATATGACTTTTTACAAATTATACATATTATATGAGAAAAAACCTAAATCTGCTCTCTAATCTTACACAATAATCATACACAATTAAGAAAAAAGCTTTTTGACTATGTTTTATATCTAAATTTAAACATAAGAAAAAAAATATTTACAACTTTTAACAGAAGACCAGTACAAATGTTACTGTGATTAACTGGTCAGTTAGAATTACAGGTTGAACACCAGGGGCCTACATCATCATAAAGGTAGATTAAACAGAAATTCAGTGTTCTAGTGGACAATCTAAATGTAAATGTCCTAAGAGGTAAACTAGTAAATTCTATTAATTTTACTATCTTTATAATATCCCTAACTTGTGACAACTAAACTAAAACTCAATAAAAAACTTTAATTACATAAAAAATATCATATACAATAGATGTCTATTAAAGCAGATACAATATAGAATGATTTTCAAAATAGCATGAAAGCACTAGAAAACAGACTAAATCAAGTTAATAATTGAAATGTAATTATTATTATGTAAAATAATAAAAGTCATGACTACCATAAACATGTAAGTAAAGCTAAAAATAAGCCTACAACAAAATGCTTATGCTACTGCATAACACTTTATCCTGCAGCTCCATAAAAAGTAAATTTTAATAGTTACTTGACTAATACAAAATACAGATAAAGAAGAATGTGTACACTGACATAAAAAGGAGCAAAACAAAATGATTTTTAAAATGTTAGAACTTTTTGGTGAATTGATTAACCTATTTAAAAATATATATATTAAAAAAAATCTAAGAATATAAATTACAGCTTTTTTATAGCAGATGATTTTACAATGATAGAAATTTAGTTATTTAAGACTAATATCTCAATAACAAATATAAGAAAATTATTACTCGAATTACAATTATAATGTTATTAAAACTGTTGATAACTGAAACACACAGGCTTATTATATACCTGTGTCTATATATGTAATATATAGGGTATATGAGCACAGACTTTCACATGACCCACCACTCTCCACACTATCTCATAACACTGATACACTTGAACACATATATGTTGAAAAGATAAATAATCACCAATAGCATATGCTATTGGTGATTATTTATCTTTTCAACATATATGTGTTCAAGTGTATCAGTGTTATGAGATAGTATGGAGAGTGGTGGGTCATGTGAAAGTCTGTGCTCATATACCCTATATATTAAAACTGTTAATATAAAGATTTCAGAATGAATAATGTATATTAAGTTAAAAATAAAACTTATGATTGCTATACAAATTTGATATAAAACATCATAAAAATAAGTATAAAAAAAGATAAAGTTAAAAAGTATTTACTTTGCATAGTTTTTAATATCTATTAATGACTCCCTCTCCCAAATAAATAAATAAAAATAAAAACTTGAAAATAATTAATTTTTAAAATTAAAGCAAATGCATAAAACTAAAAAGCAAACCCCAATTGACGAAGAATCAGTAAACAAGATAATATTACTAACGTTAATTTGCCATTCTTCTATCATTAATATTGATACACGCCTTCCAGACAGTGCAATAAACTTGAAATTGATCATAACAAAATTGCTATTGACATTTCATCTATGGTTGTAGACATGTATAGTCTAAATAAACTGTTATATATATATATATGTAAATAGAGCCAGTAAAGGCATACACTTAAGTAATAAATATTTAGTAGAGATAAATAGGGGGGGGGGGGTAAATGTATATAGGGTTCAAAGTAAGTAAAGTGAAATAAAGAGTGATTAGATCAGACTGTATTAACTAAATAAAGTAATTATAGATGTGTTGTTTAACAGATCAGATTATCAAAAGAATTAATAGCCAAATAAATCCGTTTTGCACACACGGAAAAAAATGTATTAATACTCCAGAACAGAAGAAACGAGAGTGGGACTTCAAACGTGGGAGTATAAAAGAGCAGGAAAAATAAATATCAATGTCTCAGGTTCTTGGCGCCTGTAGGTGAATCCAGATGATTAGTGTAGAAGAAGACCGCACTGGTCTTAATATAATTTTTAAACACACTAAGTGGCTTTCCTGAGGATTTATTTTCATCACCCAGTCAAGGTACTGTATTTTATTTGTATTACTCTAGACTGAGAGGGGATTTGAATTGTAATGCAATCAGACTATGTTTTATATTGCACCGGTCAGAATGATATGTTCATTTAACAAGGTTTAGAATCTAAGCAAAAGTACCCTAAATCCACTCATGCCCGAGATACACAGGTCAGGAGCAATCATGAATTCTGCCCTATTTGCTCTTCTCTAAAACTATAACATTATAAACAACACTTCTGATGATAACATGAAATTTTATTCATTCTGGTCCCAGAGACACAGCAGAGAAACACGAGATCTATAGGGTAATTAATGTAAATAAATAATGTTAAAACTTGGCTCAATCAAATATCTTATGTGAAGGGACAATTTATAAATTTTAAATGAATTGCACACAGCTAGCATTGCAAAAGAAACATGAATTATAAAATAGTATCCATCCAGAATGAGCAAGAACAGAATAACCCAGAGATAAATATCTATTTGAAGTAATCAGTTATAACTTCTAAATATTACTAACATTATTATAAATATTTAATGGAATTCAATGAGTGAGAGTCAGTAAGACACAACGCATGAGTAATTATTAAAACATAATAATTTAATAAATATAAACAATTTAATTTACATTAGAAAACATAGCACAGATTTAATGCGGTTATTACTTTGCATATAAGCAACTGATTTAGTATGCTAATGAGTTATAGTATAATAATAAATTAATGTTATCAATGCGGTGATCATTACTTTAAGTAATGATAAGGACGTTTACAAATTCATCTCTAAAGAGAGGTTTACTCTTGATATGATAGTTAATAATTTATCGTTTATGAGCATATTTGGGCCTGTACAAATGAGGAATGGGTTAGCCTAAATTAGCTTTACTGTGACAATCCTAAAATATTCGACTAATTATAAAATGAGTGGTTTATAAACATCACTGCGCCACGTCTTATAAATAAAATGAGAACTACATATAAAAGAACTCGCAGTGCTAACTATAATGACAGCGTTTAAAATGGAGAAGATGTCCGTCTTTGGACTGGAAGGCTTTATCACATATATGATTCCGCTTGTATTTATCACAAGGCGATATTCGAAAATATGAGTGGTAAGGATTCCATGGCACGCCCTCCAATGTGTCACATGCAGAGCCTTAATACTCTAATGTTTATCCTGAGATCGGTTATACCAAACCTCATTCCTATACGAGTTACATGAAGAAAATCCGGATTTCGGATGAGTAAATATGATAAAGCAAAATATAATTCTTTAAAATGCTATCATAAGTAAGCAACGCGAATATGGCTTAAGTCTTAAATGACTAATGAAATAATTTAAGCTTAAATTAAGCAATAATAGCATGCGTAACGCCATGATAAAATAATAACCCACTCAGCATCGTACGTATAACTTTAATAAATTTAGGATGTCGAATATAGAAGAGGGAAAATATTATTTTTCCTATTTAACAAGCCCAAGTATTCCTAAACGACAATATATTATAATTAATTTAACTCTTAATGGCGTATAAATAATAAATAGTTATTAAAGTATATTAATAATCAAATTTATTAAAAGAACATAAATTGCATTTAAATATCGATAGTGATATGATTTTTAAACAATCCGCCATTAACCATAATTTCAAAATATTTAACCGAGCGAACAGCGTTCAGTAAAAAATTTTACGTTTAAACTATTTAAACATTCCAAAATATCGGAATGATGATTGAAATAATATAAGTTCGCTAGATTAAAACATTAGCACACTAAAACTAATTTAATAAGATATATATTTAAAATGAGTTTTGCCGCATGAAATAAAATAATTAGAGTGTGAAACTTAAAAAAAACTAATAATAAATTTACAGTACATAATTCTGTGCTTAGCGTTTCAAAAAAAAAACAAGTTTAAAAACTTAAAAGAGAAAATCATAAATTTAACGATAATTAAGTTTATAATCAGTTATAAAATAAATAAAGATTACATTCTGATTACAATTAAGATTTAGGAAAGAAATGAAGTGAGGAGAATTAAGAGTTCATTCTTCGGCAAAACGGATTACCTTTAGAAATTATGGTGGCCACTTATAATAACGTATACGAAGTTTAGCAAAGCACAATATTAATAAAATAATGGTAGGCATCTTCCAATATTCTTTACAATTAAACATAACAGTTCTCAAGTAGCGATGGCATGGCAGAAGGCAGGACAGAGACGATTTAAGATCAGGGAGGCAAATTCCTTTTACTCACAGTCCATTTTGTTACCACTCTCTACACAAATACCAGAGAGAAGAGTGATTTGAACTCCTTCTGTGCATTCCTAGAACTTCTGCTCCTCCTATACTTGAAATTTAGCAATATTGGAAGATGTAAACAATACGTTCCAGAAAGCAGATTATTTAAACGTATTTTTAAAATTGCAAATAACTTTAAAATATGATTTTTGGTTCGACTTGAAATGAGAATGACATTTTTAAATTGTAATAATATTTTTTTAGAATTTCTGGCATTGCTTTAGCTCTACATTAATTATATTTATTTTTATATCTATAATACATATACGCACATACACAATTATCTAAGTGAAGGGAATTTACAAGCTTGAAAATAAAATATACTTAAGCTAAAATAATAATTCAACTGGTTACACATAACCTTTTCTTAAATAAACAGGGTGGAAGTGATATGTGTATATGTGCGTGCTTAACATTCCTGGATGACCAAATAAACATATAAACAGGTTCAAACCCTACTTTAAAGGTATGTAATGTCATCAGGCAGTGAAGTTAAATATGTACCACAGATTTACCACTTCAATATATATGTTAATCAATTACCCATAACTGTTGTTTTGTTGTGATTTACTATGTACCAATAAAGACCTAATGTAAATTAGTTGGTTGTTCTTATTTTAAAATTAAGTATTTAGATTTGCAATCACTCAGCTACAGCTGAGGACACTATTTAAACAGAAGTTTAAAAGAAAGAGGACTAAACAACTTTGGCTATAATAAAATTACTTAAACGTTTTGAGATAGCTAAAAATTGAATGAATAGTAAGTAATAAATTTAACATGCATCTGAGCATTATATCTGAGAAATTAATTTCAACAAAATTCATAATTTCACAAAAAATCGTACTACTTTGTCTTTCCAAAATTAAATATTTTTTGATATTATGTAAACAATAAATAATTATCTTATAAATAACATTAATAAAATCCAATATATACTCAATTATTTTCCATGATCACTGTTTTTAAAATATAGCAATGTAATTGTTCCTATGTTATAAACATGTCTATATGATTATTAACATTTCTACTAACAAATACTTAGTATGTGAATTGCTCAATAGACTAGATTATATCTATGCTATCTCCAAAAATGATTTTAAGTTCAGATAGTGGTGAAATAAGATCAAAAATACAAATATAAAATCAATTACAGACTTCATTCTAGTATAAGTATGTTATAGTTATTGTTTATTTATTTAGGGAATGGGTTCTTTTAGATAATTAATTATACTAATCATGAAATAGATATACTAGCATCTTTGATGAGTTTTTTACTAATATTGCATGTCTAGATTGGATAATCTTTACCAATGTGGTACATGTCAACAACTACATAAGTAAAAGTCTATTAAATCACATTGGTAAAAATAATAAACATAATGATTATAGATGTTTTTGAATTCACTGACAAACTTTTATATTATGTAAAACAGGGTTTCCCAATCAGGACTGCCCTTGGAAGTGTGAGATGGCATTCCTGGGGGTGCAAGATAACATTTCAGTTTTTTGCTTATATTAAGGGTACTGCCCGATATATCTAAGAATTACAGTCGATTTTTATTTATCATTTATTTGCGTAATGTATTCATGAGATCGTGACTTGAGAAATTTCCAGAAGTTTTAAAAATTAATTAATAATGAAACAGTAAAATTCACATTCGAATCTTAAGTTTCACCTTTTCTATCGTCTCTCACCCACCACCCTCTCCTACCCAAATTTAAACTTTTTTGGCATCGAATTGTGTGTGTAACAATATTAAAAATATATCAATATATGTAAAATCCACCATAAACACACACTCATTTCGATAACAAATTTAAAAGCAATAAATAAAAATAAATGATATAGTTTGTATTTCTCTTTTAGTTATATAAAATATATATTTTTAACAATTTATTTTAAATTATAAAGTTTGTTATTTATTGCTGTGTTTAAATTTCATATTTAATAATAATTTTAGAAATCTGATTGTAACTTAATTAAAAGTAAAAATAATTGTATATTCCCTTTTGTATTTGAAATTTTAAAAGTAATGGTCGGTGAAAGATAACAGATTAATTAAAAAGAAAAATTCCCTAAAAGCTTTAATTACAAAATCTAAATGTAAAAATAAACTCGAACAATAGAAATGCAGCTTTCTATATAAATTAAACCTACAAGAATGTATTGATTATCCTTGGGGCAAATGAATGGATCCAAAAATAAAATATAACAAAAGTGAAAAGATAAGATCAAGAAAGGAGGACATTTTGGACTTTCTCAGAACTTTCAGTTAAACTTTAGCTGTGCTCTCAATCAGTTGAGAGTCACCAAAAGTCATAAATTAATTTGCCTACCACAGTATGGTCGAGTAGAAAGCACCCAGACTATTCTCCTTCTGGAGATGGTCTATTGTATGCCATGAACCTTCACATATGCCCTCCATAATATCAACCAAGAAGATTTGCTGCCCAAACAATTAGAAAGCTGCTGCTGCTGTTAAAATCCATTAATAATCTAAATGCTGGAAAGAACTACTACTTCTGAGATCATGAACAATTTGCTACTGACTACTGAATTTGAAAACTTCTTATAAAACAGGTACCTGTACTACCCAAGCTCTAGAGTACTCTAAATTAATAATCACGCTATAGCTTATTCTCTATATAACTTGTAAACTATAACTTGTAAAACTATAATTTGTAAAACTGAATTTAATTATTAATTCCTTCTGTAAATTTCTTTAATAATCTAGCTTACATAATTCTATCTTTCTTGGGTACATATTTTTAAAATCTACATTTTATTATCTAATTATAGCATGCTCATAATTTTCTAAATATAAATCCAAGATTGCTTGAAACAGTGGATGAATGTCAAATCTTCATTAATATTTACTTCCATAAATTACTTAATATTTTCATATAAATCGACATGTATTCAATGCTTCATTTATTGTAATGCAGGGGTCTACTACTTAGAAAATGGCTGATATATTAGTTATTAATACTCACCTAGCTTACCTATTGTTTTTATATTTTATTAAATTTTAAGTAATAATTTCGTAAATTACATTTCTTTGAGAGTCAAAAATGTTGATGATGTAGGGCCAAGTTATAAAATATATTAAATCTTAGCATAATAGTCTGTACATTATACATGTTTTACTTTTTAGAGATGCGATGACCTATTATAAGCCTTGGATACTCCGGATTCTTTAGGATTTAAATTAATCCCAGTCATCCTACACAAGAGGACATAATAGATGTCTCATAGGGCTTAATGACAGTCATGCAGTTAGGAGGTAATCATGGCATGAAACACTTACCCCTGATTATGCTTATGTGACACCTTACCTTTTGGGCCTACGGCAAATGCCAGCCCGTTGTTCTAAACTCATTCACGGCTTTGCAGTTTTAATATACTGCCACCCTCATATCGCCTTTCTAGATGTACCATGTGTTTCTTATTATTAACTTTATTATTCAATGTATAACTCTGTCTCTGCATTAGTGACATAATTTGCTCTCAAATAAATGTCTGTCCATAGTAATATATAAATATCTTTAAGTAAATAAATATGTGTCCACCATTACTATTATTAATTCTACTTTAGATTCTTGCATTGCAAAGATATAAATCCCGAAGGCATGCTCGTGAAATACTTGCTCGAGAATTTAGGTAGCTAGATTACATCAGCCACATAAATGTATCTTTTTGTAAAATATAACAGTATCGGAAATACTGCTACTGAGATATTAAATGTAACAAAATATTACTGGTTAAATGATTTCGTATTAAATATTTTAAATATAAAAATATCTATCTTTGTAAAGTATAACAGTATCAGAAATACCATTACTGAGATTTTAAACATAATAAAATATTATTAATTAGATGATTTAATATAAAATGTTTTAAATAAATAATTTCAAACTATATGTCTGTTGTTCTATCTTTATTTATTCGATACCCATTCAATATAATATTTCCTTGATTCTGTAAAATATAAATGTTTAATATTAATGTTGTTATTGGCTAACTTGAAATAAAATTCTTGATTCTCTTGCATCTCCCTGACCACCATGCCTAAAGGAGTATTTACTAATGTAGCATCAGATGCATTGTTTCATGATTGTATTGTGGAACCAATAAACTATGTTCAAACTTAGTACTATGGGGGCTTCACTACCTAGATGGTGCTGCAGTTCTGTGTGGTGGTCGAAATCTGCACTATGTTAACAAATCACATGTTTCTGACCATTGCAATAACAACATGTGACATATATTTGAAAATGTTCTAGAAAGTTTTACAGAGTATATAAACCCATGTGCAATGCTATGATAGTCAATGCATTGTTAATTCTGTGTTTGTGCAGTGCTCATTTCTCTTGTGTCTCTAATAAATGGTGATTATACTTAGTTATTTTAGTTATTATTTTTCTTCTAATTAACTTTATTCTTTTTTTTTTTTCAGATTATAATTCTTAAATTATTAAGTAACCCTTAATTATGTCAAAGAAAAGAAAATGGAATAATAATTATGTGCAGTTTGGTTCCGATTTGCATTGGAACAGCTGAGAATCTGCATAAACTCATGTGCATAATTTGTGATGCTGTCTTTTCAAATGCAAATATGAAGCCATCTAAGCTTCTGAAATACTTCAACAATCAGCATGGTGGTACAGATGTTGCAGGCTATAATGTTAAATCATTGAAAGCTAAAAAGGTCCACTTTGATCCTTAAGCAACCCTTCCAAAATTATATTTTATATCTGCTGTCAAACCACTGCTGATGTATTCATACCAGATATTGTATAAAGTAGTCAAATCCAAGAAGGTGATAAAATTGTGTGCATTAGAAATGCAACAACTGTTCTGGGGAAAGAAGTCTCAGACAAGATTAAACTAGTGCTAGTATCAAATAATATTCAGAGCCAAATTAATGATTTGAGTTTGGACATTTTAGGCCAAGTTATTACAGATATCAGGGCTAGACTTTGAAAATCTCTCTCTCCAGTTGAACAAAACAACTGATGTTACAAATTGCAGTCAGCTCATTGCATTAGTGAGGTATGTTCTTAATAATGTCATAATGGAAGATTTCCTGAATTGCAAAGATCTGAAAACAACTGCAAAAGGAAAAGATATTTTCTAATGTATAAAAGAAACATGACTTACTTATCCAAATTATTGATTCTGTATATACCAATGATACATCTACTATGCTAGGAAATGAATCAGGATTTTTTTACAGTAATGAAACAAGAGATTCCACATTTATAAGGTACCCACTGTTTTCTTCATTGACATGCCCTAGAATAAAAAAAATGCTTTCAAAGTTGAAATAGTTCTGGAAACTTCTATGGAGACTATCAACTGCATTAGAGATCATGCTCTGAACTCCATTTCTTTAAGTTGCTTTGTGAAGATTTTGGAAGCGAGCATTCAGTTTTAGTTTTGCACATGGAAGACCACTGGAACTCATGTGGGAGAGCTTTACTGCACTTTTGAACTGTGAGAAGAAGTCACAGCTTTTCTGAAGAAACATGACTATGATCTGCCTGGTGAAATGGAATCACTAGAATTCAACCAAATGTCAATCTATTTGAGTGATATTTTTGTTTATGTAAATGACCTGAAGTATATATCCAAGGGAAAATGTAAACATTAAAATGCTAGGAAAAGTTAAATGTTTTCCAAGAAAAGTTACATCTTTGTTGTCAGTGAGTTAAATTGGAATCTTTCAAATTTTCCATCACTCAAAGAAATGGTTCTTGATGATGAATCTCTTATTCCAAGTATGTGTGAAGAAATTGTGGATCATTTGGAAATACTATTAAAGTCAGTTGATGGATATTTTGGAGGAGAACTGGAAACTTCTAAAAAATGTATTATAAATCCATACTCCTTCAATTTGAAAAATATGTCAGATGATGATGAACTGAAGAAAGATCTTTTTGAACTGTACAAAAATCATGTTTTTGATATGAAGTTTGAAAGTAAATCTTTGAAACAATATTGGTGTTTGACAATGAACATGTTTCCAAAACTGTAAAAAAGCACAAACTGTGCTCATTCCATTCACAACAATATACTTACGTGAGTTTGGATTTAGTGATTTTTTGTCAATAAAGACACAATCTAGAAATCGTTTGGGTGCACAGACAGACATGCAGATCACTATCAGAAACAAAGTGACACATTTTGAAAAACTCTTATTTAATAAACAGGAACAAAAGACTAATTAAGTTTAAATTGGCTTATGAATATTTGAACATTAATTATAATTTTTTTTTAAAGAAATTTCATGCATGAATGATAATGTAATTTTTTTTATAGGGTTTATGCAACTTTTAATTTGTAATATTTTTTCTTTTCCATATGTTTTATTTTTGTTTATATTTTATTAAAATTGCTTATACAAATTTGTTTTCATCACTTTCATTTTTATTTTAAAATAAATTATTACTTTAAGGAGTGTGAGAACATATGAATATTTTTTATGGGTATGAGAATAAAAAAGGTTGGAAATCTTCCATTTGGTTTTATTGTTGAATCTGGAAAAGATATTTTTTTGAGACTCCATAAAAAGTTTATGTATGATCATAACTATTTCACTATTTCAAAAATTTCCTGAGTAAGCATTAAAAAAGGCATTGATTTGAGTGTCTATAAGATGATGAAATTGTGTCTAAAGTTACTGATGTTTTATTTACTAAACGTTTTTAGACAGTAAGGATTTTTCATCCTAACACATGTGCTGTACTGTTTTTATAATATCTCAATAATGTCTTGTTAAGTATTAAGAAACTCTTGAACTAAGACATGTAGTAAATTTAAAGTTTTGTGATAGTTAATATGCCGAAAGAAAATAATGGAAGTAAAGTGAACAGAGAAAAATCTTCATATTCTTAAAACTGAGATGCTTTAGATTGGTCTATATAACTGGAAAGTAGCTTTAAAGACAAGAACTCTTATCTTTTCTAAAATCTCTATTTTGTGCCTTAGTTTGAGAGTTTTCTCAATATTTAACAAGACATTGTTGAGGAGATATTATAAAAAAACAGTACAGCACGTGTTAGGATGAAAATCCTTCCTGTCTAAATAAATTGTATGCTATCTCTGCACTAGTAAATAAAATTAAATATTAACAACTTTTTGTACATTGTTTTTTTTATATCTGATGGAAAATATGTGAACTGATTATAATACCAGAAATGTAGTATGAGTACTCTTTTTAATAAGGACTAGTATTTATCTAAGGAAGCTATTTTTTGGATATTTTAACTGCAATCTCAATTATTGTTAATAAGATTTCCAAGGAAATTATTTGAAATATGATTTTAGATTTAACTTTTGATAAATGAAGAAAATAAGTGGAGCTACAATTCAAGATTATTCCTAACTTATTGAGGTAAAGTTTTATTTCACTCTACTGTTAAATATTTTGTTTAGAAGAAGAGTTCAGCACACCAGCTGTGGGATTTGTTTGTTTATGAAAGCAATGAAAATAATCAAGTGAATTTAATATTCTGTAATAAAATAAAATTAAAAAAAGTCTGGAAGATTATTGAGATGATCAAAGATATTTTTGACTTGACTGTAGCAATTATTTAATCATTAAATTAACTAATAATTGTCAAATGGAACTATTATTATCATATAGATATTTTGACAGCTTAACTATTATCAAAATATTATAAAGGAATTTCTTCCAGAATATAGATTCACCAGTGGCTTTATTAAGTCCTTCAATTCTGCCACTGGAGTGACATGGTTAATAGTTTGTATTTACCATATTTTCATAGATCCCTGCATGATAAATTCCACTACTGATGTATTTGAATGATTCCTCTGAAGAAATAGGTTTTTTAGATTCATTGCAGATTAAACTCGCAATGGCTACAATGTGGTTAAAACATTCAGACTACTAACAGCTGCAAAGAAGAATATTAGTTTTATATAAATATTATTTCAAATTTGATTTTTTTTATTATAAGCAATACTTGCAATATATATTAAAATGTACAAGAAATTTTAAAAAAATCATGTCCATAAAATTGCAAAAATGAAAAAATAAAATTACTTTTATTTAATTGGATTCAACTGATTTGTTTCTTGTAATAATTGATTTATAATTATTGTTGCCATTAGTTACAATAAGTTTTATAATGTTTGGTTTTAAACAGTATAAAAAAAAACGCTGTCATTTCAAATAGCAGAAAAATTTTAACAGCCAGTTTAGACTAAAAGTGGTATGAGATACCATTAATCAGAAAAGAGGGCAAATAATTAAACTAAGTGAGATAAATTCAAATTAGGTTTTGGAAAATAGATATGTAATTAGGAAAAAATTGAAGGGAACATCTGTTCAACTTAAAAAAATAATACGAAATTAGTGCTATATCTTATTTGTCATTATTGTGGATTTTAAGAATGGAAGCCCAAATTAATAAATCAAGATGTCCTAATAGTTACATAAACTAAAATTCACACATATATCACTAACTCAGGAGATAATATAATTTTCCACTTCTTCTTTTTCTATGTATTGATTTCTACTTTAACATATCATACCCTTTACACTTTTCTTAAACATGTAAAAAATACAATTTATTCATATATATGTATTTTAAAATTATTAATGAAAACTTATCCAAAGAGATGACCATATCAACAAAAATTAAGACTTCAGGGATGTTTACCTCTGGTCAGTAAATTCATGATTTTATAATCTGCAACTTTATATTTACACTTGAAATAAAATATTTCTCTAAGAAAAAAACACATGGATGTACACTTTTGACAAGTTGTGTGATAAATCCAAAAAGATTTTGGCTTTTTTAATAGAAAAGAATTCAACCAAAATAGATCAAGTATGTTTATATTGCTGCTCAGGGAATATAATCAAATGAACAGAAACAGGGTCATAAGAAATGGCATTCAATTTTAAATTAATAGCACCAAATTTCTTAAATAAAGCTGTAGGTGATTTTTTTTTACTAGAGTAATATCTAATGACCAAATGGATGATATTGATAAAAGAAAACCAAGCTATATTAGGTTGTAGAGAAAGAATATTATTTTTTCTAAAATAAATGCAGATATCAGAGGTTAACACCTTCAAGGATGTAGTCCTAAGTAACCTTGAATGTATTATTATAGTAAAAAGCAGGTTCAGTATGAAGATCAATGTCAATTTGAATGGAGAGTACAAGTGATAAGAAAATTCAATTGGTTCCAAAGACAAATGAATTATAAAGTGAAGGTCAGGCAAATAAAATAAAAAGTCAATGAAGGTTGAATGTTTTAATATATAAAAGGAAAAGGTATTACTGGAGAAAATGTCTTCATTACTCATCAATTTACAATTAGTAAGATAAAGATATTTAGCTAGAAAATCAATATAAGCACATTAAAGTCATCAAAAAGAAGAGTAGGAAAAGAGTGGGTTAAAAGAATAAGATTAATACATCATATAAGTTAATGCATAAGAATGGGTTTATATAAATAAAGATAAACAATGTTTATTTTAAAGACAGCATGATGAAAAGTAATGAAAGTTTTACTTTGATCAAGATAAAGAATGTTAAAATAATCAAATAGTGTTTTATGTTGAATTAAAACACCTAGTCTTGCAGTTAGAGTACTGGAAGTGGAGAATTGTAAAAACTCAAACATCCCAAAATATCTAACATGATTGATATTAGAATGCTTATAAAGTTTAGTCTCAGATCAGAAAGTAAAATAAGGAGAAAATTGAGAGATCTAATTGCTAATAACCAACAGCCATTTGAGAGAGTTCATATCCCTCACATTGATATACCAATAATATTCATACATAACCTACATAATTTAAGTGGTAAAAAAATACGAATATAAAAATACAGGAAAATAGATAAACAATTGATTATAAAAGCAACACAGTGAGCAACAAATGTACAGGGACTCATGCTCCTCCCCCCAAAAAAACCAAGAGTACATTTAAGTCCATTTCATTTCTGCATAGGATTTGATGCCTTCTATTTTTTATCACTTTAAATCTAAACTGCAAGCTTTCAGCTGTCCTGAGCTTCTGATATTTGTTTTGGATAATATTACAAAGTCTGACATTATGCTTAAGCTAAAATTCATACCAGATAGCATTTATCTTGGCCTTCATGTGATTCTTAAGTATCTTCATTTGCATATTATTTCAAAGTATCAATTATTATAAATTTTCTTGGCTTTCTTTCTAAGCAAATTTATCATATTGATAAGCTGTATTCAGTTTTTTTAATTTTATTTCTCAAGCAAAATACTCTTCTCTCTCCTCTTAATAACCCTCATCCTATCACTATGTCACCTTTACTTATCAAAATTATTAAATTCATAAAATACAACCCAATATTCTGTCTCTCATATAAAACAATCAGTTTGCTAAAAAGGGTACTTTTAACTCTGATGCTATCACCCTGTTTAAAATTTATTGACTAAATTAGAGCCATTAGAACAGCTGGTCTTATAACAGTACAATTAGATGTTTCATAAACTTTTGATTATGTCCCTATTGACACTCTCATTGAACTATTACAATTATATAACATTCTTGTACCCATTCTCTATATTTTATCTAACCTGTTAATGAATAGAGAAATTTTTATCACTCTTAATGATAAAATAATGCTGGATTAAGCCTATAACTCTATTTTGAAAGATTCACATTTGAATGCTTTGTTTTTATTACTTATATAAATCTAATGCTTTTGGAAATAGAGAGAAAATTGCCTGGCATATATATTATAACGTTTTCCATTTTGCTAGGCCTCTATACGCATTATAAATACGCGAGTTGATCAAGTTATGTCCAAAAGAAGAAAGTTGTATTTCTATTTCTAAAAAAACATAGCTATATTTCCCGATCAACTCTGCCAATTAATTGTTGAGAATTATGCTATTGATGAAATCAGCTTTTAATTTATTTAATATGGGTGCCAGGACCTTTTATTCTAAAGAGTCTGCTGAAATAGTCAAATAGCGTCTCACGAATAAAAAAAGAAAAATACTTTTAAACTAATCGGTATTACCTCATACCGTAATGAGAATTATTTTTTAAGATTATTATTCCTGGGCTTGTTCAAACATATTGGCAAAGGTAAATTACGTTTTAAATCTTATTAAACTAATAATAAATTTAATAATAAAAAAATAACTATTATTAATAATATACAAATGAAAATTGGTATTAGAAATATTTTTATTCTAATAGATTAAAAAATGTGTGAAGTAAATTATTTATCAAATAAATTGCAGAGAACACACTTAATTCAGACGTGAAATATTAATAAAATAAAGCAATTAACATAAGTAATTAAAAGTTCTTGGGTACACAAGAGTCTCTTGATTAATTAAATGAAAGTCTATATCGGGGTCCTGTTATAAGCTTATTTTTACGAGTAGTTTGTAAAATGGTTAAATTTGTCACAATCAGGATAATGAAACATAACTTACTGGTAAGTTTAGTGAATTCATGATGGTTGTAGATAACTATGCATAGTTTTGTGGGTAGAATGAGCTCAGCCTTTTGGTTATTATTTGATCTTGTGGTCCATTCTCCTAGTCAGTCACGAAAGCTTTTCTGGTGTACATCTTCAGGCACAATGTCCACAGAAGCTCCGGTTCACTACGACATGCCGAATTATTTCAGTGTAGAGCGATCCTGGATGTATTATTGTTATCCAGGACCGACTAGAGAAACAAATGAAACAAGATGGTCTTCAAACTGACCTCTACCTTTTATACTAGATGCCCAGTTTTCAGACTTTTGCGCATGCTATTATCATAGTGTTTTTTGGTTCATAATCTTGTAGATTCTTTATAAAATTTACGTTATAAAGTTCTATTTTCTTATCAAGTTTTTTGGCCATCTTTAATTAGCCAAAACATTTTTCTTTTAGCTTATCTTTTTACTTGCTTTTGATGTGAACTCAATTGATTTCCGAAGCAGCTGATATTGGCAGATTTAATTGACACAAGTAGATGTCATACAGGAAGTTAACTGGATTTTTTTTTATTAAACCTTGCCTCTTATAAAACTGTAAGTTTCTATAAATTTCTTTAAAGAGCATATGCTAAATAACATGAAACTATTGAAGCAGTAAAATCTGTGATATATATTTTGCTTCACTGTCTGGTGATATTAGACACCTTCAACCAAATGTTCAAATCTATTTATAGATTTGTTAATTACTAGGGAGTGCAAGTACCCATATACACATGAGTCTCCTCCCTCTTTTGTTAGTTAAGCATTATTTTGATTAAAGAATATTAGTTTTTATTTGGAAATATTTAAATTTCCACCACCGTAAATAGTCATGTATGTGTGTGTATATATCACAGATAGCTAAAAATATTGTAAATCATATTTCATTTTATTAAATATTTTATATATTTTTTATTTATAATTCATGTATTTTATTAAGCTGACATAATACCAGAGAAAGTTCTAGAGAGTAATTAACATAACTTAGATTTATAAATAAAAGAATGTACCATGTTCAATTTAAAAATGTTGTTAGTAAAGTAGATTTATTTTTAGAAATCCTAAATTAATGGAAAATATATCCCATGAATCTATTTCCAAACTCGAAATAGATTAAAACAATAATCTGTAGAATTTATCTCGTTGTCATCTTTAAAATAAAAATGTTAACAAAGGATAAGTGCAGTCAGGCCAGTTAATGCACATCTGGGCCTTGCCAGGGGCCAGGTAATAGAAGTTTCTAGAAGGTTTTGGTGGCATATAAATACAGGCCAAAATTCTATGCTAGGCACTCTTTGCTTTTATTTCAGAAGGTGTTGCAGAATGAATCTACATCACTCAAAATTTTAACTATGACTTGTGAGCAGAGGGAAGAAATTTGCTTTCCCAATCTTTTCAAGATCGTCTCTATACTGCTATGCTGCTATGCCATCACCACTTAAAGACTGCTATAATGAAATGCTAATTTAATTCTCAAAAGACGCCAACCATTATTTCTCCAAAATCTGCATTGCTGACTATGTTTTCCCATAATTATTCCATATGTGTATCAACTCATATGGCCATCAAGTCATCAAGTAACAGAAGGTAATCCTATCTCTGCCAAAACCTCCATCTATGTAATTTTTATTTGTTTAAAGTAAAATGTAACTCTCTGTCCATTTAATAATTGGTGATATAGTGCCAATTATCATAAATCTAATGAATTAATGACTTTCTCTTTTCCTCTTCAAAATATAATGAGCAAAGCTATCAATTTATTCTCTAAATATATTTCCTGTGTTTCACTCTTTCTATTTTATTATTTTAAATGCAGCAAACTTTTAACTTTATTTTATGTTTGATTATATTTGATTTAATATGCTAATAATTCAATCTAGTGAACTGATCTTATTTTAATTGTTTATCCCATCATTACGGGATTTTAAATACTTAAATGTAAGTTTTCTTACCAAACTCAAAGTTCACTTGATGGAATAATATTACTAAATTGTTTTATGTGCTTAATGGCAGTTTATACGCTGTTGTTTGAGATATCAATGTATTATTATATTAACGCTCTTGATTTAGTGAATTTTAATATTATATAAAGTATGGCTTCATGATCTCTTTTAATAATCAATCATTTGCATCCCATGCCATCCAGCATGATAATTTTGTTATGTAATTTTCTACTCATTATGTGTATTAATATTTGTTTAATGAGGGAACTATGTATTCCCTCCTTTCTAGTTCTGACTTTCTAACTAATATTTAAGATCAATTTTGTACCTTTAAGGATGGGTTAATTTTTGTCATATCATTAAGTTAGATTTTATTAATTTATGAGAGCCTTAGTTAACATATAAGTGTCATTATGGACCTGATTCCTATTAGCATTGCTTACCCTTGATAATGTTATAAAATTTGTATATCTAACTTTGTCAAATTAATACCCAGAAGTCCTGGATAATTTCTTATGGAATATCCCAAAATGGAGTTTGGAAGCAGCAACTCCAGGATACTGTCAGGTTGTAGTTAGGCTCTGCATGGGATAACATCAAGAAATCTGAACCATGATATCCCTACCAAACATTTCTTCAGATATCATCTTGTCACAAGTGTAGGCAAGTTTCTCATGTTCATAAATTTGACAAAGCTTTTCATCCTAAGTTGGACTTAATCTTTCTGGTGTTATCATATAGGTCAGCAATGCCATTCTTAATTAATATTTTATGTTGCCCATTTATTAATCTATAAGTCATAATGCTGTGATTGTGTAAACCATCCTATTCTGTCTTTTTATATGTTTTATAAGTTGGAAAGGTTATGTTAAAGCTTATTTAAGCTGTCCGACCTCTCATTAAACGATCTTTAGGTACATTAACCAATAACTTTCAGTAAGTTCTGTCTAAGCAGAATGATTTGATAAATACACAAATAACCATTTTTTCTTTTTAAATGATTGATGAAGTATAATTAATGACTGAATAAACTGTGTAATCTAAATAAATATGTTTTAGTGTATGGTTAGAATAAACTGTAATATCATTAATGTCATTTATTTTTCTACTGAGTAAATTCATAGCATTCAAACTATAAAATCATTGTAAATTTGATATCTCCCTCCATTAGCATATTAAGCCACATCATCTTGATTAGTTATTGACTTTTATTCATCTATGTAACTTGTATTTGTGTATTCTTTAATCATTAATCTATCGTCTAATATGTAATTTATTAGAATATGCAAATCACTACCAATAATTATGTGAAACCCAGATGCTATTAATTATGACACATAAATAGACTCACCCTTGTATCTATTAAATTATTTAATCATTATTTGTTTACTCAATTTCTAAAAAAATTATTATAAATAAATTAGTAATATTTCATAACCATTTATCTGTTTGTTCTCATGTTTTTATGTATCATCATCATCATCAACAACCATTATCAATCCACTGCAGAATGAAGGTCTCTCCAAGTTTAATCCATCTTCTCTGATCTCTAGCTTCTCGTCTCCACATCACCACTGCACACTTTCTTATTTCATCCATCCATCTCACATGTGGTCTCTTTCTGGATCTTTTACAATCTCTTGGAATCCAGTTTAAGATTTCAATTATCCACCTATTATCATCTCTTCTAGCAATATGTCCAGCCTAACTCCACTGCAATCTTTTAATTTTTTCAATGTTTGTTCTCTTACCCATACATTGCATTTTCAATCTCTAGTTACTGCCAACATGCATCTCTCCATACTTCTTTGAGTGTTTTGGAGTCTTTGTATTGCTCTTCTATTAAGTGTCCAAGTTTCAGATCCATATGTAAGAACTGGTAAACACATTTGTTAAAAACTTTTCTTTTCAAACACATAGGTATATTTCCTTTTAGTATCAAGTTATTTCTACCAAAAGCACTCCAACCAAGTTTAATTCTATGATTAATTTTATACATTATGTTTCCATCTGTATTAATAATCTGACCAAGGTATTTGTAACTGTTAACTTCTTCTAATTCATCATAATAAATCTTTATTTTCATATTTTGAGCAAATCGATTAAACATTACTTTAGTCTTTTTAACATTTATCTTTAGTCCTACTTTCCTACTTTCATCTGATAACTCCTGCAACATTTTCTGCAGCTCTGAAGCATTATTTGCAAAAACAACTATATCATCTGCAAAATCTAAATGACTTAAATAGTCTCCATTTACTTTCACTCCTTTAGTTTTCATTTTAATCCACAAAATACTTCTTGCAACACTGCTGTAAAAAGTTTTGGAGATATGGAGTCACCTTGTCTTACACCTTTCTCAATGTTGACTTTCCCAGTATCATTATGTAATCTAATTGTTGCTGTTGCATTTTTATAAATATTCTTTAAAATATGACAATATCCTGGATCTATACCTTGATGATCCAATGCTTTAATCACTGAAGAAATGTTTATAGAGTCAAATGCCTTTTTATAATCTACAAATCCAAAACATAATTGCAACTCATATTCATTTGTCCTTTCTATAACTTCTCTCAATACCTGGATATGATCTACTGTACTAAAACCACTTTTAAATCCAGCTTGTTCCCTTGGTTGGTGGAAATCCAATGTTCTTTGTAGACGAGTTGTAATTATCTTGGTAAAAATTTTGTATAAAACTGATAAAAGGCTGATAGGTCTGTAATTTCTAATATCTTCTTTATCACCTTTTTTAAATATTAATATTATTACTGCATTCTTCCAATCATCTGGTACATCTTTATTATTTAGACATTTGGCATATAACTTTGCTAAAAAAATTCTATTTCTTCACCTGCTTCTTTTAATATATCAATTATAATTCCATCATTACCTGGAGCCTTCCCTTTCATCATAAATTTAATTGCCTGTCTCACCTCCTCATTCAAAATTCTGGGCAATTCAGAAGATATAATAGGTATAGGAGGTACTTGTTCTTTATTACTATATAATTCTTGATAGAAGTCTTCTACAGATTTCATGATGTCATCTCTCTTTTTAGTAATAATTTAATCTTTTTTTTTCTTATTGCAAATATAAATTTCCTACCAATACCAAAATGTTGTTTTACACTCTTGAGACTTTTATTTTCTTCTACAGCTTTCCTTGCTAGTTCACAGTTATACTGTCTTATATCATTTTCAACTCTTTTCCATACCATTTTTACAAAATTTGAGATATTCAATCCTTTTTAATGCATCATTTTTGCATATCTTCATATTTCTTTTTTCTTCATAAATTCTCTAGTCCCAATAGAAATTTTATTGGTTAATTGCTGCTATTTTCTACCAGCTATCTTTGTTACAGTTTTTAAAAGTGTATCAGTTATTTTCATATTAATTTCATTCAAATCTGAATCATGTTCAAAATCTACTAATACTTGAAACCGATTTGTAAGTTCTAATTTAAATTCATCAGAATGTTTCTGAAGATTAGGTATATCAACTGTAAAAATTGCTTTTCTTAATAATTTTTGTCTCTCTAGTTTTGCATTAACACATATCTTACATCTTACTAATCGATGATCACTTCCTGTGTTAAATTTATTAAGAACATTACAATCTTGAAATATGTATTTTTTGTTAGTCAAAATATAATCCAATTCTGCTGTATCTTCATTGGGATGCTTAAATGTCCATTTCCTTTTAACATTTTTCTCTAAAAAAGAATTCATAATATAAAGTTGTTGTTTTTTTTCAGCAAACTCCACTAGTCTATGCCTTCTCTCATTTCTATTACCATAACCAAAATTACCTACAGCACTTTCATCTTTCATTTGTTTACCAATTCTAGCATTAAAGTTTCCCATAACAATTTTAAAATATTGTTTACTCTGGTTGAAAGCCTTTTGTACATCCATATAAAAATCTTCTACTACTTCATCACTTTGAACATTTGTTGGGGCATAAACCTGAATTATCTGCATTTGATATCTGCTAATATGTTCTATAACTAATCTTGCCACTCTATCTGATACACAATTAATCTCCACAATGTTGTTCTTCCACTTTTTATTTATAATGAATCCTACTCCACTTGTATTTCCAATATTTGTGCTTTTATAATAGAGTGCATGTCCACTCTGTAAATCAATTGTCTCTTCATCTTTTTTTTTAACTTCACAAAGTTCAATAATGTACCATTTAATATAAGACAGTTCTTCTAATTCTTGCAATCTTTTTTCACTTGAAAGTGATCTGCAGTTGTAAGTACCTAAATAAAAAGTTGTCATGAAATGCCAGCCTGGGTCCGCAATCAGGGGATTCTTAGTACCTCCACCTTCGGCCACCAACCGCTGCCTTGGTTGGTGACTTTACAGCCCCCTGGGAATAAGCGCCTTGATTTATTTTTGTCTGTCATAAGTGTATATACCTATTGGGAAAATATCATTTACACAAACATTCATTCTGCCTTATCAGGCAATTAAGAAGAAAGACCACAGTGTTTTTTTGATCTTAAACTCAGAGGTAAAAAGCCAATAAACTCACCATGGTGGCTAATGCATGTTGGTTAGCAGCCCATCCATGTTTGTATAACTATATGAATAATCACATAGTAATAATAGCTGCAATGATAAGAATGTATGGAGTGGACATTAGGAATTTGCCCTGCTCGGTTCCTTTAAGGCTTCCAAGAGGAGTCAAAGGATCTCCTTTCAGTTAATAGCAAATTCCTTTCTGCACCCTTTTTATGTGTACACATCGTTAATTAAATTGTGTTATATATGATCTAGATTCCATTGATCTTAAGCTAGTCTTTTGCATTTATTAATGATTGTTAGTGAAATAGTAATATAATTAGAAATTAGCACATCCTGTTAGAGATTCAAAGTCATGTAGGACCAATATTTCCCTCTATATCTCTTGTTCTTTGCTGTGACTCGGGGCTGGAATCAATAAATTTCATCTGTTATCATTAGAAATGTTGTTCATAGTGTTATAGTTTTGGAGAAACATAAACGGCAGAATCCATGATTGCTCTTGATCTGTGTATCTTGGGCATGAGTGGATTTAAGGTACTTTTGCCTAGATTCTGAATCTTGTTAGAAATTCTGAATGGTACACTATATATGTATATATAAAAATAAAATAGTTTTTAAATACCTTATTATAGAGTAAATATTTTTCCAAAACACTGAAGAAAAAGTAATATTCCATTAAGTTTTTCAATTAAAAAATAGTGAAAGTTTAAATAATGTTTACTTATTAAAACTGGATGATTAAATAGAGTTTCTGTGGACCCATGCTTTAAATAAGAATTGTAATTAAAATCTCTCAGAAAAGTTTAAAGATTTATTTCAATTCAAAATCAAATCCAGATTATGGATTGTATCATAAAAGACTTGCAAATTTTAAATCAAGAGATAGATTCATTGATGACTCTGTTAAGCTCTTCAATTCTGCCACTGTCATTGTAGTTTTGATAGACATTGATTATATGGTTCATAATTTGTGTTGGTTCCCAATTCTATAAATCAGTGGCTATTAAATTACATTAGCGAACGGATGTGCTCAATGATCATGGATTGTTCTGAATCTGTTGATGAAATTGCTGTTGCATCTAAAAAATCAAATCTAGCTAGCTTTGTTGTTAAAAATATGCCATAATCAAAAAGATAATTTAAACAATGCATCACTCTTTTTATCTGCACTTAGTCTGCTATGAGTCAATGGCAACAAGTTGTGCCATTACAATTTAGTCACTAGATAAATTTATAGTAATGTGCATGTAGAAAAGGTAAACCAAAAATCATCATCACATTTTTATATAATCATAAATGAAGTTGTAGGGCATCCAAGTTTAAACCCTACAAGGTCCAGTTCTAAAAGCTTTAAACAGAGAAAGAATGGGTCAACAATTACATGCTTTACTTGTTTGTGTGTTGATAGAAAGGTAATACACACATTTAAACTATTTAATATTTAATTTTTCTTTAAAAAGCAAAGTTATAATGCATACATATAGGCAATGTATGTGTAAATTATTTAATTGTTTTATATTTCAAATATTAAACATTTTAACTTTCTTTAAAACTAACCTATGCTTGATCAATTCTAATATTTTATTCTATACTTTTATTTTGCTTTTCTTTAATTATAATTGGGATTTAAAAGTTACAGATTTAATTAAATAATTGGGTTATAATTACTAAGCTAGCAATTATAGTATTTAAGGTTAGTTTATGAATGATTTGAAAGAATGAAGGATGTGTGTACATTACATACAAAATTTTACATTTCCTAAATATTGAAAGAAAAGGAAGTATTAAATCTGTTAAATTATTTTTTTTGTACAATTGTTTGTTAAAAGAGGAAATCTGTTTAATCAGATATCGATCTTTGTAGCAATTTTTTTTGTAAATGATTGTTTCACTTTGGAAACTTATAATGGGTCAGAGCTCTAAATTTTTGAAATTGTCTTATCAAGATCTAAAGAAGGAAGCTCAAAGATTTGAAGTGTTACCTGGATGTTAAAAGAAGTAAAAAAAAAAAAAAAGAAAGGAAATAAGGATTGAGACTATTTTTTTTTAAACAAAAGTGTCTGGAAAAAGGATTAAACTTTTCAGTTGAAAAATAATATAGTTGAAAATAAATTAGAGATCTAATTAAAACAAATTTGTCCAAAAATAGAAAGTGATGCTATCTCTGATTGGTTAAGTTAGCTAAAAATTGGATATAAAAAGCTGTCTTGAATTATTATTAAGATTATTGTTGTGATTGATTCAGATTATTAAACTATCAAATTTGAATGTTGAAAATATAAGAAATGGCGGGCTAGAAAAATTATATGTATATCCCATTTGCCGAACCATCTGGAGGAAGCTGCACATCACATAGGAAAGAAAAGATGTGTCTAAAATAATATTCTACACCTTTCAACTGACCAGAGAAATAAGATGTTTTTAATAGAAGGAAGAAAGCATTCACCTGCATTCAAAGAAGATGAATTAATCTACTGATAAATATTAATCATCAAGTCCAATTAATTGTTACAACAACTGATTTTAAACTCAAGAAAATTTACAAATGTGAAAACAACTGCTGTATTTCATCCACATGCTTGACAGGAAGAGAAGAAAAATTAATATAATGATTTCCAAATTATCCACTAAAGCAAATAACCTCAATAGAGTCACCATCATCAAATAGTTATACACCTCAAGAAAGAGATTGTCCCAGTAAAACGGAAATGGTAACTGCAGAAGTATAAACCTTATACAAGACAAGTTTGAACCCTTGGAAATTCACCACAAACAAAAGATCGGTAATATGACTTTTTATATCTATTTTCTTTATGATATCAGTCTTAATAAACATTTTAGCAATAAAGTGGTATATTTTATTTAAAGAACTTTTAAAGACTATTCAGATCAATTAAAAACAAGAATGTCTTACTAAAAATAACTTTGAGCTTCATAAATGATCTTGAATGTATGAAAATGATTTGTTTATTAATTTTACAATATTAATGTGTAAAACAATTTTTTTTATGGTATTATGATTTTAGTTTTAACTAATATATTATTATTAGTTTGGTTTTGAATAATATTTTGTTATTATGGGATAAAACACGCACATACATAATGGTATTTTTATATGTGTATAATTGCGATTGAATGTGGAATAACAAGTAGTGTTAGAATATTAGATTAGTTTGTTTCATTAAGTATAGCATTTCAGAGGTAGAAGAGAGGGGGGAGAAAATAATTTAAAACTTGTTTCTAAAACTTGCTCTTTCAATTCTACTAACATTTTTTTTTTACATTCTATTTACATGTTGGATTTTTAAAGTATGTGTGCTAATGAGCAGATAATATTTTTTTGTCTTGAAATACTTTTCATGGTCAATGTGACGTTCAACTTAATACAAATACATTTGAAGGGAAAGGGGGAAGAACATAAAATTAATCTGAGGATTGTTATATAATCAATTATTATCATTATTATTATTCATGTCAGTTTTCATATTATCTAGAAATTTTTATGTATATGTTAGAAATGTAGTAATAAATATTAGTTTGTTTTATTAAATGAGGCATATATATTTCATTAAGTGTAGTCTTGGTTAAGTGTGATTATTCATCATCATCAATGGTTGAATATTAGTAATTTAAGATATAAGTAAATATGCTAAAATTAAGCAATAATTATGAATTTCTTTATAAAATTAGTTTTATGTTTAGGCTTAGTCCTAGAGCTGTAGTTGAAACCCTTGTCATTATCGTTATTATTATCATCATCATCAATGTGTTAATTAATGAGCTGTTTAAATGTTTAAAGGCCATAAATAAATATTGATTTTATAATATTTAGTGATTTCTTAGTATTATTATAACCACATCCCATCATCTATTTCATGCAAGGATGAGTGAATCGCCATCCTAAATTAGTTATATATAATCTGAGCTAGTGAACTTATAAAAATATTGAAACACATTTGTTTTGTTAAGATCTGAGAAATGATTTATGTTCAATGAACTCCACTGTGGTTTAAAGATGTTTTACTTTTACCTAACTATTAGTGCTTATAGTGATATGGCTCAAAAAGCAAAATCTCTCATTTTTATTAGAAATAAAGTACCAAAAAGGGATTCAAACCTGGTACATGTGAAAGGTTATCAGATATAACCGTGTCTAGATTCAGATAATCTAGTGGCGCCCTGCTAGACCATATTCACTTAGTATTTGTTTAAACATGCACTTAACATCAAACCAAGGAATGAAAGTGGATAAAACCTACTGCCTGTATACCTGAGTTATAATACATTGCTATAATAATTTGCTTATTATAATTCTTGATATTTGAACTCAGGTATAGTAATATCTTTTTTTTTGATTCATTTATTAGGTTACAATGGCGCCCAACGTGGGGCCTGATATTTGGCCATATACCTGAAAAAGAGAGTCTATAGAATGATGGGAGATGTGTGGTTAAAAATAGAGAAATTTTTTAGTAAAATTTTTTTTTCAGTAAAAATTTTTTTGTCTTACAAAATTTTCTTGGCCAAACAGTCTTATTTTAGATGATGATGTTTAATATGATTTAATTTTTCATTGATGATGATAAAAGGGGTACAGCCATAAAACAGCTTGTTTTTTTTTATCAATTTTGAAAATAGAGATGAATATCACAACTTAAGACAAAGGTGAAATAAATAATAGATTTTTTTTGTGGAACATTAAAATAATTTTTTGCCAGATAGGATAGGCATAGTAATAGTGATGAATTATGGAATAGTAGTCTCATGTGTGTTTGGGGAGTTCATTTTGTAAAAAGTCTATGATTTTAGAGGTTTGATTGGATGGTTGATCGTTGTAGTTTGGTTGGTTAGATTGCAGTTTTGATGATGAGTGGAGAGTTTTGTCATTGCCTTGAGAATGCTATGTATTTCATGTAACTTATGAATGATCGAACCCATTCACTGCTCCAACCCAATTTATATGTTATCTTTATTTTATCATGAAGCAGTTAACAGTAGTCCTGCCATGATATCAGCCTATAAGTCTCCAAGAGAGAGAGCAAGGTTTCCTTTGTGTAGTCTATAATAAGCAGGGCATTCCTTGATACTTGCCACATAAGACTCCAAGAGAGAGCAAGGCATTGTTTATCTACTTTAGCCCCTAAGACTTAAAATACATCTTTTATTGCAACAGAGTTTGCTTCATTCAATCAAGGGTTGTGGTAGTTAATAGTGATCGAATTGGGATGATCTTCTGAGTGCTCATGATGCATTGTGTGATTATAGTGTTGTGACTGAATTCTTTTATTTATCTCAAGATTGTGAACTGCTAGTCATTCTGTGGACTGTCAATATCTGTTGGATTTCTGGGAAAATGGATGAATGTATAATGTGGGCTATTACAGGCAGACATGCACTATAGATTATTGTTGTGTAGTTCATTAAATAAGGATATTAAAATTTTTTTTTGTTGTATTTGTAATGCATAATAAGGTGAAAATCAAATCAGTCAGTTAGTCAAATATAGGTGTCAGACAGGGAGAAGATGTGTGGATTTTTGATGGTCAGGGAAGTACAGATGGGATATATATAGTTTTATAACATGAGTGAACTAAATTATAGTATGGAAGAGGTTATGGAAGAGGAAGGTGCCCCAATACCAGGAATCAGTGATCGTTTTCATACTGAAGAAGAGGATGGGGAGGTTTTCTTAAAAACACAAGAGGAAAGAGAGGAAGTAGAGGAAGATGCCTTTAATGTTAGTAGCAATAATACGGCCTCAAGTGTGGAAGTAGATGAGGAGTCAGAAGTGGGCCAGGCTCAGATAGCAAAGATGGCACCATCAGACATGTACATGGTAATGCAAATGCTCAGAAGTATGAGAGAAGATAGTAAGCAAGGGATGGAAAATCTAGAACAAAAGATAGAGAAAAATAATAAAAGTATGGTAAATCTAGAACAAAAGATGGAGAAAAATATAGAAATCTAGAACAAAAGATGGAGAAAAATATAGAAAGTCTAAGAAAAGGTAGTAAGCAAAATATAGAAAGTCTAAGAGAAGATAGTAAGCAAAGGATGGAAAATGTAGAACAAAAGATAGGTCAATCTGTGGAGAAAAGTATAGAAGGTTTAAGGGTAAATCTAGAGAACTCTATTGACAATAACAACCAAATGATCATCTCTTTGGAAACTAGGATAGAAGGGTCCAATATAGAGTGTAAAAATAGATTTGCATCCTTAGAGGAGAGGATAGAAGGAGTGTGTAGATCTATGGAAGTCACCAAACAAGAGGGTTGTCAGGGACTGCAGTCATTAAAGGCTCAAGTGGAGCAGTCTATTGAAGAAAATAAGAGAGAGATTGACTTAGTTAGGAATGAGGTCCATGGTTTGGTCTCCCAATCCATATCAAAATGCATAGAAAAGAATGCCGAAATAACTTCTGCAGGAATTCATATTAGATTAGAGGAGGTGGTAGCCAAAGTGGACTCATATAAGGAAGCCACCTTGAGCTGTGTAGATCAAACCCTCACTATGAAAAATAGGTTTAGTGGCTTAGAAAAGGAAATACGAGAAGTCTTGGCCAATGAGTGTGTACAGATGGACCAAAATCTTAGGAAAGAATTGGGGAAACAGATGGATAGCTTTAGGGAGGAGATAGTGAAAAGGGACAAATCAAGTTCTTTAGAAGAGGGACCCAGAATAAATCAACATGAATTGGGTGTTATGTTGGAGAAGGTTGAGGAGAACCAGAAGGCGTATGTTATGGAATACATGAACCCCAAGATGGAAGATCTCTATCAGAAAATAGGGGAATTAAGAGATCGAGTTGATATAGGATTGCAGAGTCAGTCAAACCCAAAGTCAAGGAAAAATGATGTTAGCATCAGTCCAGATGACTGTAGGGATAGATCAGAACATAGTCAGTCTGAGAAAAGGATGCCTACTTTAGTTAAAAATCCACAAGTTAAAAAATTAGTAGATAGGGCTGACCATACCAGTAAAGATGAATATAGAGTAGGAGGGTCAATGACCTCAAATTTAATTAAAATTAAGGCCTTTAGTGGGGAGAGCAGGGAGAACCCCTTAGAGTATCTGTATACCTTGGAAGAACTCTTTTCTGTGTGTAGGCTGAGTGAACAGGAAAAGTTGGCCATTGCATGTAACCATCTTTATGCCTATGCTAAGGAATGGTGGCGGTCCCTATTTGATAAGCCCACTACCTTTGGGGATTTTCGTTGTGTTATCTTAGCCTGTTTTTGGAGTGAAGATAGGCAGGACCAGGTGTGCTACCAGATTACACAGGAAAAGTATGGGGGTACCAAGGGTAGCTATACACAATTTTTCAGAGGGCAGGTGGTTAAGTTGAAAAGTCTGACTGCATTTCCCCTCTCAGAGCACCAAATCCTGAGAATACTCCGACACAATCTTCCCCAAGCATTGAACAAATGCTAATTGCTGCTGATTGCCACAGTATAGAGGAAGCATCAGAAATCCTGGATGCTCTAGAAATTTCAGAGCTAGATTCAGAGACTAGGCCCAAGAGCACCAAGGACAGGTATAATTATAATGTCTCTAGTCTGAATCTAGGTGATCAAACAAATGATCAGAATTTTAGTAGATATGGGTATAGAAACAATTATAGGGCTAGGCCTCCTAATCAATCCTGGGGAAATTTTAGGGATAATGTTGGGAAGAAAGTAATTCCTAGAGACGAGCAACCCTCTACAAGTGGAATCACCACAGTGCTAAAAAGACCAGGGGGAAAAGCCCAAAGTAAGACTCCATCGCTAAACTAGAATGGTCCTGGTATAATAGTTCCTCAGTGCTGGGGCCATATGCTAACAGTAAGAGGGACAATGAGATGTGGTTATTAAATACCCTTGATCTGGATGTGGATTACCTAGAGCCATTTGAACTAGGTGAACCACCTATCCAATATAACTGTCCTGTTCTTAAATTATTGATGGAGGGGATTAGTATAAATGCCTTAGTTGACTCTGGTAGTCAAGCCTCCATCATCTCAGAAAAAGCGTATCAAAAGATGCTTCATGTAAATAGTTGTATACCCTCCTTGCCCATTAAACAGATACAAGTGACTCTGGCTAATGGGAAGAGAACCAGGCTGTCCAACAAGCAGGTTTGGATTAATTTTAGGCTTAACCAGTCTGAGTTTGGTCATGTCTTCTTGATTATGCCTGAATTGGTTCATGATGTCATTATAGGTTCAGACTTCATGATCAGAAATAAATGTAAATTAGATTATGAGAATGGGCTATTTTTATGTCAACAAGAACAGTTGCCTTTTGAATGGGAGTTACCGAAACTCTCTGGTCAATTGCTATGTATTCGAAGCACACTAATTGATGTTGGTATTAAAACTAAAATTAATCATGTTTTTCTTGCCAATCTGACTATAGGAGAAAATTTATACCAACTGATGTGCAATTATAACAGCCTGTTTTCCACTGTTCCAGGCATCATCAGTGGATATACTCATTGAATTAAGTTAAAGGATAATGAACCTTTTCAACAGAGAATGTATCCAGTTCCTTATCAATATCAGGCCGATGTACAAAAACAGATAGACCAAATGTTGGAATGGAAAATTATTCGGAAGTGTTCCTCTGCTTATGTCAATCCTTTGGTAATTATCAGAAAGAAAGATGGTACAGTAAGAGTATGTCTGGATGCTCGTATGCTGAACCAGATAACCATTCGTGAACACGATATTCCTCCACCTGTACATGAGCTGCTAATTAAATTCAAACAAAAGTCAATTTTCTCATCTTTTGATCTGACAGCCAGTTATTGGCAGATACCACTACACCCTGAAGACCAAAAATATACAGCCTTTCGCTTTCAAGGTCAAACTTATGTTTTTACAAGAATGCCCTTTGGTCTCATTAACAGTGGTGCTGGTTTGATCAGATGTTTGGATATGATCTTTTCAAAACAATTGAAAGAAAAGATCATCATGTATGTGGATGACATAGTTATTGCTTCCAGCAGTCTTACAGAGCATCTAGAACACTTACAGATATTCTTTGAAGAGTGTTTAGCCCATAATGTCAAGATAAACCTGGAGAAATGTACTATAGCTGCAAAAGAAATTACTTTTCTGGGACATGTAATCAGCGAACAGGGTATCAAACCCCATCCCGAAAAGATTGCTGCTATTCAGGACTTCTCAATGCCAAAAACCAAAAAGCAACTGCGGTCCTTCCTCGGTTTATGTAACTATTATCATAAGTTTTATAGGGACTTTGCCGAGGATACCCAGTATTTGTCTGTGTTATTGAAGAAATCAGAAAGGTGGAGGTGGACCACTGAGCATACCAGAGAGTTCAATACCATAAAACAAACCTTTTTGAACCACATTATTTTGTCTTACCCTGATTTTGGTAAAAAGTTTTTTGCACAGACAGACAGTAGCCACTATGGTCTGGGAGTAGTTTTATATCAGCTTGATGAAGATCAAAGACCTCAGGTCTTATACTTTTTAAGTAGACATTTGAGAGGGGCAGAGCTGAACTACTCCATAACAGAGAAAGAAGCCCTAGCAATAGTATGGGCCTTTCAAAAGCTACGCCAGTTTTTGCTTGGCTCTGAGGTCATTGTTTTGTCAGACCATAGGAGCTTAGAATTTCTAAGTAAAAGCTATTTAAATAATGAAAGATTAATTAGATGGAGTCTATACCTACAACAGTTTAATTACAGCATCGTCTAGTTGAGGGTATTAAGAATATCCCTGCGGATGTTCTTAGTCGTCACCCTGTCTGTCTTGTGCCCCAACATCCCGGTACAGAGAATATCTTGATTAATAATATTAATGTTGAATTAGAGAGAGATATCTTTAAAGATTACCATAATTTGGCTGGGATTCAAAAACAAGACCTAAAATTGGGCAGAATCATCACCATCCTGAATCATCCCCTAAACAGCCACAGCTCCAAGAAATCACTCAAGAAAGTTTTTTTCCAGTATAAATTCAACCAAGATCTTCTCATGTATAAGGTTAAGGTTAATCATGGTAACCCTTGGAGGATCGTGATTCCTAAAATCCTCATTAATAAATTAGTAAAATATGCTCATTGCAAATATGGCCATTATGGCACTCCAAAGATTTATTATGTGTTAAAGAATTATTTCTATTGGAATCAGATGTATAGAAGTGTCAGCAATGTCATTAAACAATGTACAGTTTGTGCCAAGACTAAGTATCATGCTAGGTCATTCGTTGGTATTTTACAACCCATAATCCCGGATCGGCCTAACCAATTGTTGGCACTTGATTTTTATGGACCACTCCCGGCCTATAACCGACAAAAGTTCATTTTAGTGGCATATGATGTATTTTCTAAATATGTATCTGCATTTGCCGTGCCACGAACTGATGCTAAGGGTGTTATCAGGTGCCTCACCAAACACCAGTTGCAAGCCAGGGATAAACCTGATGTGATTTTGACAGATCATGCCACTGCCTTTGTATCGAAGACCTGGAAGAAATGGGTTCAAACTCAGAACATCAAACATGTTATGAGCTCTATACGAAATCCGCAGTCTAACCCCTGCGAGCGCATTATGCGCGAGCTTAGCAGACTTTATAGAGTCTACATTCCAGATGATCATAGACAGTGGGTGAATAAACTTCCTGAATTGGTAAATCTCATTAATATCACTTGTAATGAATCAACAGGATTCCCCACTATTAGGTTGCATTACGGAAAACAGGAACCTTTGCTTATTAAAATCCCTTTGCCTATTACCCTTGAGGAAATAAATAATGATGATGACCTTAATAAGGCTCGAGTCCAACTTAAACTCATGGGTCAAAAAAGGGTAAAGCAATCCAGAACTAAACCACATCCATTTAAGATCAATGATCTTGTGCTGGTATGCACCCCTCATGTTAGCAATCCCCAAAGAAACAAATTTAAAAAGTTTCTGCATTTGTATGAAGGACCATTCAAAATCACTAAAAAGATAGGAGAGAATGCCTTTATGCTTGCTGCTCTTGATGGGAATAAGGGGACCTATAATGCTAGGAGTTTGATCCCTTATACTTCAGCAGAATAGCCTGGCAAAGATCTCCAAATAAATTATTTTTAGGTTTTTTTTAATGAAAAATATATTTACCAGTAGTTAATTTTTTTTTTATATATATTATAAGTGTTTATTATTATTAGTGTATTTATTGGTTAGGATTTTTTTTTAATATAGTTAAAACAAAAGTGCTGATGATTTTATCCGAAGGGGGAGAAAGTTGTGCCATTACAATTTAGTCACTAGATAAATTTATAGTAATGTGCATGTAGAAAAGGTAAACCAAAAATCATCATCACATTTTTTTATAATCATAAATGAAGTTGTAGGGCATCCAAGTTTAAACCCTACAAGGTCCAGTTCTAAAAGCTTTAAACAGAGAAAGAATGGGTCAACAATTACATGCTTTACTTGTTTGTGTGTTGATAGAAAGGTAATACACACATTTAAACTATTTAATATTTAATTTTTCTTTAAAAAGCAAAGTTATAATGCATACATATAGGCAATGTATGTGTAAATTATTTAATTGTTTTATATTTCAAATATTAAACATTTTAACTTTCTTTAAAACTAACCTATGCTTGATCAATTCTAATATTTTATTCTATACTTTTATTTTGCTTTTCTTTAATTATAATTGGGATTTAAAAGTTACAGATTTAATTAAATAATTGGGTTATAATTACTAAGCTAGCAATTATAGTATTTAAGGTTAGTTTATGAATGATTTGAAAGAATGAAGGATGTGTGTACATTACATACAAAATTTTACATTTCCTAAATATTGAAAGAAAAGGAAGTATTAAATCTGTTAAATTATTTTTTTTGTACAATTGTTTGTTAAAAGAGGAAATCTGTTTAATCGATATGTTAAATTATTTTTTTTGTACAATTGTTTGTTAAAAGAGGAAATCTGTTTAATCAGATATCGATCTTTGTAGCAATTTTTTTTGTAAATGATTGTTTCACTTTGGAAACTTATAATGGGTCAGAGCTCTAAATTTTTGAAATTGTCTTATCAAGATCTAAAGAAGGAAGCTCAAAGATTTGAAGTGTTACCTGGATGTTAAAAGAAGAAAAAAAAAAGAAAAGAAAGGAAATAAGGATTGAGTCTATTTTTTTTTAAACAAAAGTGTCTGGAAAAAGGATTAAACTTTTCAGTTGAAAAATAATATAGTTGAAAATAAATTAGAGATCTAATTAAAACAAATTTGTCCAAAAATAGCAAGTGATGCTATCTCTGATTGGTTAAGTTAGCTAAAAATTGGATATAAAAAGCTGTCTTGAATTATTATTAAGATTATTGTTGTGATTGATTCAGATTATTAAACTATCAAATTTGAATGTTGAAAATATAAGAAATGGCGGGCTAGAAAAATTATATGTATATCCCATTTGCCGGACCATCTGGAGGAAGCTGCACATCACATAGGAAAGAAAAGATGTGTCTAAAATAATATTCTACACCTTTCAACTGACCAGATAAATAAGATGTTTTTAATAGAAGGAAGAAAGCATTCACCTGCATTCAAAGAAGATGAATTAATCTACTGATAAATATTAATCATCAAGTCCAATTAATTGTTACAACAACTGATTTTAAACTCAAGAAAATTTACAAATGTGAAAACAACTGCTGTATTTCATCCACATGCTTGACAGGAAGAGAAGAAAAATTAATATAATGATTTCCAAATTATCCACTAAAGCAAATAACCTCAATAGAGTCACCATCATCAAATAGTTATACACCTCAAGAAAGAGATTGTCCCAGTAAAACGGAAATAGTAACTGCAGAAATATAAACCTTATACAAGACAAGTTTGAACCCTTGGAAATTCGCCACAAACAAAAGATCGGTAATATGACTTTTTATATCTATTTTCTTTATGATATCAGTCTTAATAAACATTTTAGCAATAAAGTGATATATTTTATTTAAAGAACTTTTAAAGACTATTCAGATCAATTAAAAACAAGAATGTCTTACTAAAAATAACTTTGAGCTTCATAAATGATCTTGAATGTATGAAAATGATTTGTTTATTAATTTTACAATATTAATGTGTAAAACAATTTTTTTTTATGGTATTATGATTTTAGTTTTAACTAATATATTATTATTAGTTTGGTTTTGAATAATATTTTGTTATTATGGGATAAAACACGCACATACATAATGGTATTTTATATGTGTATAATTGCGATTGAATGTGGAATAACAAGTAGTGTTAGAATATTAGATTAGTTTGTTTCATTAAGTATAGCATTTCAGAGGTAGAAGAGAGGGGGGAGAAAATAATTTAAAACTTGTTTCTAAAACTTGCTCTTTCAATTCTACTAACATTTTTTTTTTACATTCTATTTACATGTTGGATTTTTAAAGTATGTGTGCTAATGAGCAGATAATATTTTTTTGTCTTGAAATACTTTTCATGGTCAATGTGACGTTCAACTTAATATAAATACATTTGAAGGGAAAGGGGGAAGAACTTAAAATTAATCTGAGGATTGTTATATAATCAATTATTATCATTATTATTATTCATGTCAGTTTTCATATTATCTAGAAATTTTTATGTATATGTTAGAAATGTAGTAATAAATATTAGTTTGTTTTATTAAACGAGGCATATATATTTCATTAAGTGTAGTCTTGGTTAAGTGTGATTATTCATCATCATCAATGGTTGAATATTAGTAATTTAAGATATAAGTAAATATGCTAAAATTAAGCAATAATTATGAATTTCTTTATAAAATTAGTTTTATGTTTAGGCTTAGTCCTAGAGCTGTAGTTGAAACCCTTGTCATTATCATTATTATTATCATCATCATCAATGTGTTAATTAATGAGCTGTTTAAATGTTTAAAGGCCATAAATAAATATTGATTTTATAATATTTAGTGATTTCTTAGTATCATTATAACCACATCCCATCATCTATTTCATGCAAGGATGAGTGAATTGCCATCCTAAATTAGTTATATATAATCTGAGCTAGTGAACTTATAAAAATATTGAAACACATTTGTTTTGTTAAGATCTGAGAAATGATTTATGTTCAATGAACTCCACTGTGGTTTAAAGATGTTTTACTTTTACCTAACTATTAGTGCTTATAGTGATATGGCTCAAAAAGCAAAATCTCTCATTTTTATTAGAAATAAAGTACCAAAAAGGGATTCAAACCCGGTACATGTGAAAGGTTATCAGATATAACCGTGTCTAGATTCAGATAATCTAGTGGCGCCCTGCTAGACCATATTCACTTAGTATTTGTTTAAACATGCACTTAACATCAAACCAAGGAATGAAAGTGGATAAAACCTACTGCCTGTATACCTGAGTTATAATACATTGCTATAATAATTTTCTTATTATAATTCTTGATATTTGAACTCAGGTATGGTAATATCTTTTTTTTTGATTCATTTATTAGGTTACAATATGTAACAAATGTTAAGTCTTAAGTCAATTGAAAAACAATCTATGTAAAAAAGGCAACTTTTTATTATATTATATTGCAGCCAGTAGACTGAAATAAGTAATATTTTATATAAAGTAACAGAAGAAGAGGGAATTAAACACTTTTAATGTATTCTAATCACAATATGTTACCAGAACAGAAGCTACAATGCAATAACCATTGGATTTATTAATCATCATGCAATCTAAATGAACTTGATTACAGAAACAAATTAATAGCATAGTGGAATAATATATTTGAGCTCACTGATCTCTCATGCTGTCACTGAATACATTGAGTTTATCTCAAAACAATATTCACTTTGTTCTTTTATAGCCATAACTATATATTTTATGTGTAAGTCTGTATATCAACAGTCGAATGTCAGGATTTTAGAACAAGATTTTCATGAATGTGGATCATATTGATGAAACCAAGATTAAAGATCATAAATGTTTGTTATATTACATATAATAAATAGCAGAGATAATCTAAATGTCTTCATGATGGTTCATATTAAATGCATTAAAAATTGAAATACTGCATCTTAGAGTAATTTATTAATAATTAAATGGTCTACTAGGTTAGTTATGAGATAATGAACTGAAAAAATGATAAAGTTGCCTGTGATCCAAAAAATTTTTAGGCTAGGCTTGAATCGCAGGTCATGGTCATTATTGGTAACCAGAATGTCAAACATTGTGAATAATTTTTTAACATAGAAATTTGGCCCTTTAAAGTATATATATATATATATATATATATACATATATATATATATATATATATATATATATATATATATATATATATATATATATATATATATATATATATATATATCAATCTGTACAAGAAATATTACACTTTGAATCAAAAAGGAAAAATAATAATTTAATAGTGTTATTTAAAGAATTGATGAGTTTTATTACCTCAATTATAGTGTAATTAATGATTTTCTATATACACACAAATATCTGTAGAAGAGAAAACACGTATGATAGCATCCGAGAACATATGTGGGTATACACTACACCTCAACAGTTCTAGTTAAAAACTAATTTATTTAACTTATTTTAGAATTTTAAGCAAAGCAACTGACTTTCTCTGTAAAGATATATTTAATTATGGATAGTGTTTTAATCCTTTGCAGTCAATCAAGAAAACTGTTAATTTACTACACAGTTAATTTAAAATAACTCAGTCTGTCACAACTGAACATGCTGGTTTGTTTAAAAAAAAAAAAACTTTTTAAAAGAAGCAAACTTAAAATTAAAGTTTTATCTATAAAACAACTTATTTTAAAAGTAAGGTTTTTATGATTTATTTCAGCAATTATTTTTTCCTAATCTATTATAATAATTTTTTACTCAAAATGTAGGCAAATTACATTTTAGCTAATTTAACCATGTATATATGTTTCATGTTTGATATATATTATTTTCAATGGTTTGACTATTTAATAAAATAATCACAAATAATATATTGAAGTTTTAAACAATACTAATGATTACAATATGGAAAAAAACAAATCACATAAATATGTGGTATTTTACAGTCTGTGTTCAAATCCCCTACATTATTACATCTAGATTCCAGGTATATGAAGTATACTTGTTTTTAAAATATTACAAAATAATTATTTCTAGGCTACATAATGTTAATAACTATTTTAATATGAAGTCAATATATGTAATTGGTATGACTACAATAAATCCATTTAAAAATTAAAAAAATGTTTTAATTGACAGTTAACATTGGTCTTGGATATGAGAACCAGCTCCATGTCCTGCATGGACATGCTCTCTAATTTATATTTTATTTAAATTAAAAATTATTGTATGGTAAAGATTGTAATTTTCAGAAATTTTGCATTGAAATAGAAATTGCATTTCAGAAATTAAAGAGTAAAAATAATGATGATCATAAACAAATTAGGGAAAAATTCCTGAATATGATATTTATAAGGACTGACAATGATTATATTTTGAAATAAGTCAAAGTGCAGACTAGACAATTTAAAAGAAAGTAGTCAAAGATCATTACTTTGTTTCTTTAGAAGCAGATTGTATTTATGTTCACAATGTTTCCCTTATTAAAAAAAATATTGGTAAGCATATAGAATTTTAATTAGAAAATTCAAATATTAATGTTCTAAGTATTAATGAGTCTAATCTCTCATAATGTGAAGATGGTTATTATATTGTGATTCTATAAGCTTTTTAATTAATTCATCACTATCAAATTACATTTTTTAATGATATTTTTTATTTTTTGTATCTAATTGAAATTTTTTATAATCTGTTGTTCTTTTTGATATTGCTTCAACCTATTTCCATAAATCTCTGCACACATAATTTTTTTAAAATTTTTATGATAACAGTAGTAATGATAGTTTTACCATAAATTCCTCAATTTCTTTTTCAAATTTATTATTTTTAATTTTCTTATTTTCAAATTTCTTGGTTTAAATTATAATCTTCATTTTTTTTTAAATCAAAATTTACAATTTTTGCTAAATTACATTAATAGCAAAATTTAAAATATATAATTCTAAGTCTGAAGAATAAATTCCAAGCCATTTTATTTTCTACTTATTTTATTCCTATTATTTGCATTCATTATGAACATTTATAAGGAAATGTTGCCATTCTAACAGCAAGGGAAAAGCATATTATTATCAAACCCAAAAAAAGATTGAGTTTTGCAATGACTATACAAGATAGAACATGAGTTATAAATACATCAACATATATCACATTCTGATACATTTAATTGATACTTTCTGATGATATCTTTTAACTTCTGACATAAACTTTTATTTTGAAAGATTTAGCACTAACTCCCTCTTATATTTTTTCCTTAGCTGGATTCTTTTAATGAAAGACACTAATATTATCTTTTTTATAGAGTATCTTTAAAATAATTTTTATAATTTGACTGGTGTATGCTTTATGTTCATCATAAAATAGTTTTAGGAAGTCTGATATTGATCATTTGCTTTATATTCCAAATATATTGAAGATATGGCTTTACTAAAAAATGTATCTATTTTTAGCATATTTTCAGAATCTTTATTTGCATAAAATTTAATTATAAGCCTGGCGATCACAGGTATAATGATTATTATGATAACTTTTTTTTAAAGAAGTAGAAAACAATTGTAAGGAAGTTGCATTAATTTAACTTTTTTTAAAACTTGGTATTAGATTGAATAAATTAACATTAAAGTCCAGTATTTCATTTCTATTTTGATTCTCTTCAATGTTATTTGGCATTCTAAATCTGTTAAACCTTAGTATAGCGAGAGCTAATTTTATTTCCAAGCCTATTGTCTAAACTGGCTACTTTTAATTCACATATTTTTTTTATCCAACATCAGTTATTGTTGCAAAAAATAATGTTAACAGATTTAATCTACAGAAAAAATGAAAATTCAAAATATGATTATAATCAACATATTTTTCTCTGTTTAAATATTTTTCTATAATGTGTTTTTTTTTATAAATTTTATTAAAACTAATCATATTTTAATTTATACAGTGCTTAAAGAATTAATATAAATAATTTAATTCTTTTTCACAATTAAATAAAGTCTGGATTATTGGAAATGAATTCTGTGTTTTAGTAAAGTAGTATATTTTAAGCTAATTGATTTCTTGATTGCTTCATTCCTGAAAAAAATAAAATAAAATCCCATTTTGATCAATTGAATGAAATAATCAGGCTCAACCTTCCATCGAGAACTCAAATATCATAATCTATTAAATAACTTATCATTTCCTTTTAGTGGAATTTTATATAGATTATAAATTTGAATAATCGTCCATGATAAAAAAATCCACTTTTAAATTCTGCTTTATTCTTGGTAGTAAATAATCATTTATTGTTTCTTTTTAAAAAAAATAGAATATTTTCTGAAGCATTAATAGAAGATTGATAATATGGCGGCTGTATTTTAAATCTAAATTCAGTTTTTATTGGATATTGTTTCCACATCTAAATTATTTAACTGAAGAGTAATTTATGTCCTAACTTTCTTTTGAGTGACTCTTTTATTTATTATCCCTTGTGAATACTCTATCTTTTATAATTATTATTGTAATCACTGTGTTTTTTTAAATTGTTTTTTTAATTACCTGCAATAACTGATATAAATAATAACTGAAACAGTGATCAATATAGTATATACAATTTTTTTTTGCTTAGCTGCATTAACATGGTGATTACAATCAATAATGTTATGTTTTCACTTTAAATCATCTTGATATTAAAAAAACATTATTATAAATGTAAAAAGTAAAATTGCATTGTGTTAAAAAGATTTGAAATTGGAAAAAAGTACATATAGTAATCAGTGATAAGTTTATGTTTTAAAAATACAAAAAAAAATGTTTTGGCTATTAAAAAACATTTGTACAAAAGATAAAATGTTTTCAAAAAGAGTGAATTGTGTAAAACATTAAATTTACTATTATAACACAATAAACAACTGAAAGAATAGTATATATATAAATGAACACACCAAACTTCTTCCTTTTAAAACTTGTTTTTTATATGACTGTTATAAAAATACAATAACACACCAATCTTTCGACTATTTTATAATAGTCTTTTTCAAGCAACACTCAACACCTTTTTTATTACAAATAATAGAAAAGGTGAGTATTCCTTGAAAAAGAATATATTATAAAATAGTCGAAATTTTAGTGTATTATTTTATTTTTATAACAATCATGTAAAAACAAAATTTAAAAAGAAGTTTGGTGTATTTATTTATATATATGAAAAATTATGAAATATTTTTGAAAAGAAAAACTGTGTAGATGTTTTTTTTTTTTTAAAAAAAAAAAGAATATCATGGCAAATGCTGAGTCTATAACCATGAAACATACCAATTGAAGGATTAAAAACATATTTATGTTTTGACTATTAGCTTATGTTCTGACTTTCTTGGTAAATATTAATGTTGCTCTTTATTTATATATTTTGTAAGTTTATAATTATGAACTATTTAGAATATTGGGAAATATAATTTTGATTGAGAAATATAAAGTTTTTGTGATTCTTTTTATATTTTAAAGCTTAGAAAATGAAATTATGCAATTTGTGAATTTTATTGTAAAACTTTTATTGCTTATTTTTAAGTAACATAATGCTTTCACAAATCTTGATTAGATATAAATCTTTTACATTTTTTAGCACTTGATTTGGGGAGACTCAGCAGCCATAAGTTAAAAAGTATTCAAGTTTTATCAGAGAAGAAAAATACATGCTAATTGTTAATCAATTTTTAAAATATTGCTTTCTAATTCAAAGTCTAAAGTCACCACTAACTTATTATATAAATTTTTCTAAGCAATTAATAATAATTTATGGTATTTTAGAATGAGTGTAATTTGAGAGAACTGGAGATTCTGATAGAAAGAGTTGGACTTTTTATTTTCAGATTCTAAGATCAGCTTATATATAATTTCAAGCGTTTTAATATTCTTGGTATATATATATATATATATATATATATATATATACCTAATTATATCTAATATATATATATATATATATATATATATATATATTAGATGTAATTAGAGGAGCAGCACTACTATTTGAATAGAGTTACTATTATTTTAACATATTGTGTACGCATAAGAAATGGTGATCATGTGACATTTTAATGATTTAATATTAATCTTGGGTTCAGATCAATTTGGCTATATAAATGAATAAAATTGGATTAAAAACATTATTGTGTTTAATTTTGGGCTCATAGCTTTAGTTAATTAAAATGGGTGAAAGATGGTTGCATCGGATCTTAAGATGCAGGTGCAGTGCTCACACATCCACAGTTCATTGATAAAAACCACAGGATATAAACTAATCTGAAAATATTAGTGGGTATGCATATAGATAGGAATTTTGATGTACTAACCTTCTAGCATCCATTGATAACTATGGCTTGCACTGGATGGCACTATTGTTTGGGGAGAGTTGCTATTGTTTTACGAATTATAAAAGGAGGTATAAGAATAAATCATTCTAATTATTTATTGTGAATTATTTATTAACTGATTGATTTTTTTTTGTATAACAAAGCAAAGAAATTAATTCTTAGTTTTTAAACTTTGAAAACCTTTTAAATGATAAATATGTAATAAAAACAATGACTAAATGAAAATATATAATGTTAAATAGATTATCTAAACAGTAATGATTAACATATTAAATGAGCTCCCTTTAGTCATGCAACAATACAGTAGTAAGAAAATGGCAGTCATTTTAAAACTGCTGTTTTTTAAATATTAAGAAGATTGTCATGAACAACTGCAGAAGAAATTGTGAAATAAAGCATTCTAACTATTTATAGTGAATTATTAATTTCTTTGCTTTGTTATATAAAAAATCAATCTGTTATTAAATAATTCACAATAAATAATTTGATTTTTTTCTTATACTTTCTTCTGTAGTTGTTCAGGACAATCCTCTTAATACATAAAAAAAAATTTTTAATTAGCTGTGACCTTCGTATTGCCATATTGACAGATAACTAGAGGAAACATGTCTCATTTACTATAATAGCATTATTGTTTAGGTAAACTACTTAACATTATGTATTTTCTCTTAGCGATTGTTTTCATTACATGTTATTCTTGTGAATGTTTATAACAAAGTTTAAAAAATAAAATTAAATATTTGCTTTCTTTTTAATAATTCCAAATTAATAATTAGTTTGATTTACTCTCATACTTTCATCTGTATGCATTCAGGATAATCTTCCTAATATATAAAGATAACCAATTAGAAAGTAGCCACCTCTTTCTTATTGTTAGATACCTAGAGGGAATGTCTCATTTACTATAATAGCATTCCTATTTAAACAATCTATTTAGAATTATATATAAATATGTGTGTATATGCCTATGTGTGGGAGTGTTAATAAAATGTTATACTCTTACAGGACAATACAGTAGCCAATTATAATAATCTTTAATTGAGGATTAATACCATATTTGTTTTTAGTGATAATGTAGTGAAACAG